>PVIW01016387.1:0-16822 GCA_004026585.1 Noctilio leporinus | reverse complement strand
CCCTCCTCCTCCTCTTCCTCCTCCTTCTTCTTGTGTGTGTGGGTGGGCTACTAGGGACTACATATTCTTTTTTTCTGCTAAAAGCACACAGGTCCTGGCTCCACCTGAACCAATCAGGGCTCATTAAGGGTGAACAGGGAAGTAGATGTGACAACTATATATATAGGCTTATATTGTTCACTCACACTTGAGGCTTTCTGATTCTCTCCTCATTTCTATAGAATAGATAAGTTGGTTTTCTCTCTTGTATCCCTGCTATCTTTGCTACTCCTTTGCACCCTACAAAATTATCTATACTTCAGTCAACTTAATCACTTTTTCCCCTCATATAACAGTCTTATCATATATATATATTCCTATTAAGACTGGCTCAGTTGCAGTTGAGCATGTGAATAAAAGTGGGGGTTACCTTGTAGGGTATGGGTAAATAGCTATGTTCATAGGCAGTCAAAATGTAGATTAAAGGAGAAAGATATCTTGAACTGTGTGGTTATTTTGCCTGGACTGGTGGTTCTGTTTGAGGAGCAGCTCAAAAACAATGTATGAGAAAGGATAAAGGGAGTGTCTCTCAATCAGCCGACTGTAAGGAAAGGAGCAACATATACAACCAATCCAAAATACAACCAGACAGCCCAAGTTAACAAGAAAAAGGCCACCCCAAAAGCAACAAGTGGAGGAAATCTAGGAGGCTGCAACACTGAACTCCACAAATCTAACACAGAAGGGTGCTCCACAAAGGGAGGAATTCAAAGCAGATTAATCCAAGACAAGAACAAGCAACAACAGACACCCAAAATGGGGGGAAAAAGAACCCGTCCATCACCAAAAGGTAAGCAAGAATCCCCATAGATCACTAAATGAAACAGAGGCAAACTATCAAATATGGAATTCAAAATAATGATGATAGAGAAGCTCAACAAGCTCAGCCAGCTCAAAGAAAACTATAAACAACTCCAGGGGAACTACAAAGAACTCCAGGGAAGCTACAAGGAACTAACTGAGAACTACACCAGCATTTAAAAAGACATTGAAACTATCAGTAAGAGCCAGGAGGAAATGAAGAATACAATGTCTGAATTGAAGAATATAGTAGAAGGAATCAACAGCAGGCTAGAGGAAGCAGAAGACCAGATCAGTGAGGTGGAGGACAATGTAGAAAAATATTCCAAGACAGTACAAGAGAATGAAAAGAGTGAACAAGAATGAAGAGGTTTTAAGAGAGCTGCCGGACAACATGAAATGCAACAATATCCATATCATAGGGATACCAGAAGGAGAAGAGAAACAAGGAATGGAAAACCTGTTAAAAAAAATAATGATAGAAAATTTCCCTAACACAATGAGTGAAAATGTTACTCAAGTTCAGGAAGCATGGAGGGTCCCAATGAAGATCAACCCAAACAGACCAACTCTAAGACACATTATAATTCAAATGGCAAACTTCAGAGACAAAGAGATAATCCTAAAAGCATCAAGAGAGTAACAGCAAATAACATATAAGGGGGCTCCAATGAGGCTATCAAATGATTATTCAACAGAAACAATTCAAGCCAAAAGGGAATGGCAAAAACTATTCCAAGTTATGGGAAACAAAGGCCTGCAACCAAGAATACTCTACCCAGCAAGGCTCTCATTCAAAATGGAAGGAGAAATAAAGGGTTTCCCAGACAAAAGAAGACAAAATAATACATCTCTACCAAACCAGCATTGCAAGAAGTGCTAAGGGGTCTGCTTGAAAAAAAAAAAAAAAAGAAGAAGAAGAAGAAACAGAGAGAGCCAAAGAGGAATACAGGTACAAAGTGGGAATATGGCAGTAAATATCAATCAATAATAACCTTAAATGTAAACAGATTAAATGCACCAATCAAAAGACATAGGGTAGCTGAATGAATAAGAAAACATGATCCACATATATGCGGTCTTCAAGAGACCCACTTCAGAACAAAAGATCAACACAGATTGAGAGTGAAGGGATTAAAAAATATATTTCAAGCACATGGCCATGAAAAAAAGGCTGGAGTAGCAATACTTATTTCAGACAAAATAGATTTTATGATGAAGGCCATAAAAAGAGATAAAGAAGGACATTTCATAATACTTAAGGGAACAATCCATCAAGAAGAAATAACTCCGGTAAACATATATGCACCCAACATAGGAACACCCAAATATATAAGAAAAATCTTGGAGGACTTCAAGGAGGATATAGACAGCAACACACTAATACTAGGGGATTTTAATACCCCACTATCAACAATGGACAGATCTTCCAAACAAAGAATCACTGAGGTTATTGTGGCATTGAACAACATTGTAGTGGAAATGGAACTAACTGATATATACAGAACTCAAAGAAGCAAAATACACATTCTTTTCAAATGCACATGGAACATTCTCTAAGGTAGACCACATGGTAGGTCACAAGACAAGCCTCCACAAATACAGGAAAATTGAAATCATACCAAGCATCTTCTCAGATCACAATAGCTTGAAACTAGAAACTAATATCAAGGGAAAAAAACAAAAACACTCTAACTCATGGAGACTGAATAACATGCTTTTAAGTAATGAATGGGTTAACAATGAGATCAAAGATGAAATAAAAAAAGTTTCTGGAAACAAATGACAACGAATACACAACAGTCCAAAATCTATGAGACACAGCAAAGATAGTCCTCAGAGGGACATTTATAGCAATACAGACCTACCTAAAAAGGTCAGAAGTTGATACAAACAACCTAACCATAAAGCTGCAAGAACTAAAGGAGCAACAACAAACAAGTAAAAGGGAGGAAATCATCAAGATCAGAGCAGAACTAAATAACTCAGAGACTCAAACTACAATTTGAAGAATCAACAGTCCAGGAGCTGGTTCTTTGAAAAAATTAACAGAATTGACAAGCTTTTACCCAGACTCATCAAGAAAGAGAGAGAGAGAGAGGACCCAAATAAACAGAATCGGAAACAACAGAGGAGAAATCACAACTGATACTTCAGAAATACAAAAAATTGTAAGAAATTACTACAAACAACTATATGACAAGAAATATAACAACCTGGGTGAAATGGACATATTTCTGGAAATGTATAATCCATCAAAACTGAATCCAGAAGAAGCAGAAAGCCTGAATAGGCCAAATACAACTAGTGAAATTGAAAAAGTAATCCAAAATCTCCCAAAGTACAAGAGCCCTGGACCAGATGGCTACGCAGGTGAATTATACCAAACATTAAAAGAAGAACTAACTCCTATCCTTCTTAACCTATACCAAAAATATAGGAAGGGGGAAGACTCCTAAACTTTTTCTATGAAGCCAACATTATTCTCATCCCAAAACCAGGTCAAGACACAACTAAGAAAGAAGACTATAAGCCAATATCTCTGATGAACATAGATGCTAAGATTCTCAACAAAATATTGGCCAACCGGATCCAGTAGTACATTACAAAGATCATACACCATGATCGAGTGGGTTTCATGCCAGGGATGCAAGGATGGTACAACATTTATAAATCAATAAATGTAATACACCACATCAACAAAATGAAAGACAAAAAACATATGATCATATCAATAGATGCTGAAAAAGCATTTGATAAAGTGCAGCAACCATTTATGATAAAAACCCTCAGCAAAATGGGAATAGAGGAGTGTACCTCAACATCATAAAAGCCATATAAGAGAAACCTGAAACTAACATCATACTCAATGGGCAAAAACTAAAAGCTTTCCCCCTAAGATCAGGAATGAGACAAGGCTGTCCACTTTCTCCACCTCTGTTCAACATCATTTTGGAAGTTCTAGCCATAGCTATCAGAGAAGAAAAAGGAATCAAAGGTATCCAAATTGGAAAGGAGGAAGTCAAACTGTCATTATTTGCAGATGATATGATAGTGTACATACAGAATCCCATAGGCTCCACCAAATACTTACTTGACCTAATAAGCAAATTTAGCAAAATAGCTGGATATAAAGTCAATATCCATAAATCAAAAGCATTTTTGTATACCAATAATGAAACATCAGAGATAGAAGCTAGAAAATAAATCCCACTGACCATAGCAACAAGAAAAATAAGGTACTTAGGAATAAACTCAACCAAGGAGGTAAAAGATCTGTACTCAGAAAAACTACAGAACATTGAAGAAAGAAATTAAGGAAGATACAAATAAATGGAAGCATATACCATGTTCATGGGTGGGAAAAATTAACATCATTGAAATGTCCATACTACCCAAAACAATCTATAGACTCAATGCAATTCCAATTAAAATACCAATATTTCACAGATTAAAAAAAAAAATACTTCAAAAACTTATATGGAGCCAAAGATGCCCACGAATAGCCACCACAATCTTGAGAAAGAAGAACAAGGTAGGAGGAATCACAATACTGGACATGAAACTATACTACAATGCAACTGTCATCAAAACTGTGTGGTACTGGCATAAGAATAGACATATAGATTAATGGAACAGAATAGAGAGCCCTGACATAAACTCAGGACTCTATGGTCAATTAATATTCAACAAAGGGGGAAGGAATATAAAATAGAGTGAAAACAGTCTCTTTAACAGGTGGTGTTGGGAGAACTGGACAGCAACATGCAAAAAGATAAAACTAGACCACCAACTTACGGCATACACCAGAATAAATTCAAGATGGATAAAAGACTTAAACATAAGTAGTGCCACCATAGGGGTCGTGGAGAAAAATATAGGCAGTAAAATTTTAGCTATACTATGCAGAAATATGTTTAGTGATACTTCACAAAGGGCAAAGGAAATAGAACAAATCAACAAATGGGACCATGTCAAATTAAAAAGTTTCTGTTCAGATAAAGAAAACAGCAGCAAAATTCAAAGGGAACCAACTGTGTGGGATAATATATTTGCCAATGATACTTCAGACACGGGTTTGATCTCCAAAATGTATAAGGAGCTTATGCGACTCACCACCAGGGAGACAGACAGCCCAATTAAAAAATGGGCAAGAGATCTGAACAGACAACTCACTTAGGAATACATACAAAGGGTCCAAAGGCATATGAAAGAATTCTCAACATCACTAGCCATCAGAGAGATGCAAATTAAAACTACAATAAGATGAAGTTAAAACTATAATAAGATTGTCAGAATGGCAATCATCAACAAATCAACAAACAACAAGAATTGGTGAGGATGTGGGGCAAAGGGAACCCTGGTGCTCTGTTGATGGTAATGCAGGCTGGTGCAGCCATTATGAAAAAGAGTATGGAGTTTCCTTAAAAAACTAAAAATGGAACTGTCTTCT
Organism: Noctilio leporinus; assembly: GCA_004026585.1. Classification (NCBI taxonomy): domain Eukaryota; kingdom Metazoa; phylum Chordata; class Mammalia; order Chiroptera; family Noctilionidae; genus Noctilio; species Noctilio leporinus. The sequence goes on along the minus strand of PVIW01016387.1, from coordinate 11,529 downwards.
GATTCAGCAATTTCACTACTCGAACTATACCCAAAGAATCCTGAAACACCAATTTATAATAACCTATGTACCTCTATATTTATAGCAGCACCATTTATAATAGCCAAATGCTGGAAACAGCCTAAGTGCCATCAGTGGATGATTGGATCAAAAATCTTAGGTACATTTACACAATGGAATACTACACAGCAGAAAGAAAGAAGGAACTCCTAACCTTTGCAACAACATGGATGGAACTAGAAAGTATTGTGCTTAGTGAAATAAGCCAGTCAGAAAGATAAATATCATATGATCTCACCCATTACAATAATAAACAAAACAAAGAATAAGTGAAACAGAACCAGAAATATGAATACAGTGAATAGACCTTTAGTGGGCAGGAGGAAGTGGGGGAGGGGCAAGGAAAAGGCAAAGAAGGGGAGCAGTTTAGTCAAGAATCTAGTATGGAATAACCATGGACATGGACAACAAGTGGGATTGACTTTGTGGGGAAGTGGGTGGATGGGGAAGGGGACAGAGGGGAGTAAAAAGGGGATGGTTTTCATACAACAACAATAAAATTAAATTTAAAAAAGAAAAAATAATAGATTACAATCAAGTGGGGTTCATTCCTGGGGCACAGGATGATTCAGCTTATGCAAATCAATCAACGAAATACATCACATTAACAAAAAAAGAAAAAAATTATATGATCTTATCAACAGATGAAGAAAAGCACTCGATAAGATAGAACATTGATTTATGGATACTATAGTCTAAAATGGGTATAAAAGGACATATAAGGCATAATAAAGGCCATATATGACAAACCCTCAGCCAATATCATACTCAATGGTAAAAAACTGAGCTTTTTCTCTAAAATTGGGAAGAAGAAAAGAATGCCCACTCTCATCACTCTTATTCAACATAGTTTTAAAATCCCTAGCCAGAGCAATCAGACAATAGAAAGACATAAAAGACATGCAAATTGAGAAGAAAGAAGTAAAACTGTTATTTTTTTAAGATGACTTTATTTTGTATATAAAAAACTGTAGACTCCATCAAAAGATATCAAAAACAATAAATGCAGTAAAGTTGCAGGATACAAAATAGTGGTACAAAAATCCATGGCTTTCCTATATACTAATGAAACTTCAGAAAAAGAAATGGAAAATAATTCCTTTTGCAATTGCAACCAAAAGAATAAAAAGGGTGAAGGATCTATATACTGAAAACTACAAAGCATTATTAAAGAGATGGAAAAAAGATACAACAAAATGGAAAGATATTCTGTGTTCATGAGTGGAAAGAATTAACATATTTAAAATAGTCATATTACCCAAAGCAGTATACAAATGTAATGCAATCCCCATCAAAATCCCAACATCATTAAAAAAAAAAAAAAATAGAACAAAAACAAACATCAAATTTGTATGGAATAACAAAAGGCCCTGAATAACCAAAGCAATCCTGAGGGGGAAAAATCCACTTCTGATTGGTTCTTTTTATGAGTTCTGTCCTTTTTCATGCTCTTGAAGTTCTCACTAAGTTCCTTGAGCATCCTTATAACCATTGTTTTGAACTCTGTATGTGTTAGTTTGCTTGCCTGGAGTTCATTTAGTTCTTTTTCTGGAGAATTCTCCTGTTCTTTCATTTGAGACCTGTTTCTTTGTCTCCATATTTATGTTTGTTTCTAGGTATTAGGTATGGCTGCTACATCTCCTTACTTGGCAGAGTGGATTTGTATAGTAGGGGTCCTGTGGGGCCCAGTGGCACAGCTTCCCCAGTTGCCCAAGCTGAGTGCTTCAGGTATGACTCTGTTGTAGTTGAGCTTTGATTGCTATTGGCATCACTGAGAGTCATTGACCAGCAGGCCAATTGTCTATGAAGACCAACAGAGACTATAGTAGAGGAGTTTGCTGTGTGGGAGGAACTAACCCTATGAAACAGGGCTGGCTTCCCAAAAGCCCCATGGGGCTTTTGGTGCTCACTGAGTCTTACCCTTAAATGTGTCACTCATGAAAGTGGTAGGGTTGTAATCCAGCCTGGTGTGAAGCTGTCCACTGGGTGAACTCTCTCAGAGGCCTTAGGAGAGGTGCAAGGTCAGCCACACTCACACTAGCTGAACTAAAGACTAATCTGCAGGGAATCAACAATAGTGTAGATGAAGCTGAGAATGAAATCAGTGATTTGGAATATAAAGAAGCAAAAACACCCAATCAGAACAGCAAAAGGAAAAGGAATACCAAAAAAATGAAGATGATGTAAAAAGTCTGTGGAACAACTTTAAGCATACCAATATTTGCATGATGAGGGAGCCAGAAGGAGAAGAGAAAGGGCAAAAAATTGTAAACCTACTTGAAAAATTAATACCAGAAAACTTACCTAACCTGGTGAAAGAAATGGACATACAAGTCAAGGAAGCATAGAGAATCCCAAAGATGTACCCAAAGAGGTTCACACCAATATACCTCATAATTAAAATGCTATAAGTTAAAAACAAAAAGAGACTCTTAAAAGTGATTACAGATCATTTTTGTTATTCTTGCTATCTTAAAAGTATTATATTTTCTTTAGTGAGAATTTACTATTCTTATCATAGTTATTTAATTGAACGTCTTTAGGTAGCATACAATCCCTGATGTTAGGAATAAACACAGTAAAACTCTACCTTAAAAACCACCCTTTTACGCAACTTTGTCCATGATGCCTTCATCTCCTCCACAACCCCTTTTTTTTCTGTCCAACTTTCTACTCTACTTCAATGCCTCAATTAGTCTCATTTTCTCTGAGGCCCTTGTCCTGGCTCCCTCTTCCCACTGTGCTGTTCTCCCTGGCCCATACTTTTGGCTTCTATATACATATAGCCTAGAATTGTTACTTTTCTGTTTACTGCATGCATGTTTTATTTCCTAAGGGATAACTCAGTGTCTTATGAACCTCAACAAATATGCCCATGGTTAAATTAAAAGAAGCTTTCATTAATACTCTTCTGGCTAGGGGAACAGATTTTCTCCATGTCTATTGAGTCAAGAACAAGAGAATTAGGCCTAGTGTTCACATGAGGAAGAAAGTTTAACATCTCTGCCTAAGAAACATTTATTGCCATTAAAAGCTCTCATACGTTGGAGTAAGTGACCAAGTGACATTTTGGATTTACCACACTAGAGAGTATAACTAATAATTTGTCTTGATGTATATGGTCTTTGTTAAAGGCCATAATTATACCAACATTATATCTGAAGTCATTTTTCATTTCAAGGATTACTTGATGTTGATGAACTTCTTTAAACATATAAAAAAAGTTGTTTATTCCCTTTGCAGGAAAACTGCAATTGACAATAATTTCTAAACCACAATATTTTCCTAAATTATTATGAGTCTACATAAAGTAAAAAATCCTACTAAAAAAAGATGATTTTGCCTTTTGTGGGTACCTTTGAGGGTCAATGGAATATTATCTGAAATTTGTGAATATGAGCCCTTTTAAAATTGTATAGCTCTAAAAGTTATTTTCTTCCATTTGCTTCTCTATGAGAAAATAAAGCCTTAGCTTTTGAGCCTCCTCCATATATTAAAAGATGCTTGAAAACTTATACTCTATTTTATCCATCTCAGTGCCAGCTAGACAACAAATGTGCTTCTTACCTAGAAAATACTAAATAAATATTCACTGAATGTGTGACCAAATTAATGTTTATCTTCTATTGGCCCATGCAGGCAAGCCTTGAGCTTCAGTATAAACTAGAAATGCAGAAGATGCCTTTCCTCTAGGAACAGAAAAAGTTGAGAAATTCACATTGTTTCTTGCAAGATTTATCAGAGAATGTCATGCTCCCTTCTATGTGACACCCAAAGTAAACTAACATATTAAAGTTTACACATTGATCAGCCAACTTCATAAATTAACAATATCATTGAGTTCTACAATGCTTATGGCTTAAGGTCAGTTATATTTTCTTAGCCTTATTGAGAATAAGAGAAGTTTATTTATTTAAAAATCTGGAGAGGAAATTGGCAAGTCTAGAAAAAGGTTTTGAACCCTCATGCACTATTGGTGCAAATGCAGGTTGGTGCAGCCACTTGTGGAAATCAGTATGCCGTTACCTCAAAAAATCAAAAATGGAACTGCCTGATGACCCAACTATTCTACTTCTCAGAATTTACCCAAAGAAACCTGAAACACTAATTTGAAAGAATATAAGTATCGCCATGTTCATTGTAGTGTTATTTACAACAGCTAAGATTTGGAAGCAGCTGAAATGTCCATCACTAAATGAGTAAATAAAAAAGCTATGATATATTTACACAATGGAATACTGCTCACTCATAAAAAGAAGGAAATCCTACTGTTGTAACTGCATGGATGGACCTAGAAAACATTCTGCCAAGTGAAATAAGCTAGTCAGAAAAAGAAAAGTACCATTTGATTTCACCCATATGTGAAATCTAATGAACAAGTAAACAAAACAGACTCATAGATAGCTGACAGTTGTGGAGGGATTGAGGAAAAAAGAGGAAAAAAAAGTCATGGCCATGCACAACAGTGTGGTGATTGTTGTGGGGTGAGGGGAAGGAGAGGAGGTGATAGAGGGGATACGTAGTGATGGGCAGAGACTTGACTTGGGGTGGTGAGTACATCATGCAGTGTACAGGTAATATATTGCTGAATTGTGCACCTGAAACTTGTGTAATTTTGTTAACCAGTGCCATCCCAATAAATTAAATTAAAAGGAAAAAAAAAAAAGTAGCAAGAGAAAGGCATTTGCAGGATGGCAGAAGAGTAAATGGAGCTACACCAATCTCCTCCCAGATCCCATCTGGAATTACCTATTTTGGAGACAAAATCAGCTGGACTTACCAACAGAAGACCAGCTGGAAAGAAGACTTATAACCACGGACAGAGTAGGTGAGGATGCTTCATCACATGACTGACCAGTGGCACCTGATCCTGGTCAATGGTCACAGATCCATTGGATTACAATTGAACCTTTCTGTCTAGCCCAGCAGAGCCTGAGCTTGGTAGCTGATCACAGATTCATTGATTTACAACTGAATTGGTCTGTCCTCACAAACTGCATCTAAGCTTGGCGGTGGATCATAGATCAATAGGATTACAACTGAATCAATCTTTCCAGTCTAGCAGTGCCTTAGCCTGGCAGCTGATCACAGTCTGATTAGATTACAATGAAACCTAAAAACGGGGAGAAAAACAGTCCATCACCAAAAAGAAAGGAGAAGTCCCCAGAAAGATTGCTAAATGAAACACAGGCAAGCAAACTATCAGACATGGAATTCAAAATAATGATGATAGAGAAGCTCAATGAGCTCAGCAAGCTCAAAGAAAACTACAAAGAACTCCAGGGAAGCTACAAGAAACTAACTGAGAACTACGCCAGCATTTAAAAGGAAATAGAAACTATCAATAAGACCCAGGAGGAAATGAAGAATACAGTAGAAGAACAGCAGTTTAGAGGAAGTAGAGAATCAGATCAGTGAGCTGGAGGACAATGTAGAAAAATATTCCCTGACAGTACAACAGAATGAAAAAAGACTGAGCAAGAATGAAGAGGTTTTAAGAGAGCTACAGGAAAACATGAAACACAATAATATCCATATCATAGGGATACAAGAAGGAGAAGAGAAACAAGGAATGGAAAACCTGTTCAAAAAAGTCATGATAGAAAACTTCCCTAACATGATGAATGAAAATGTTACTCAAGTTCAGGATGCACAGAGGGTGTCAATGAGGATGAATCCAAACAGACCCACTTCATGACACATCATAATTAAAATGGCAAATTTAAAAGACAAGGAGACACTACTAAAAGCATCAAGAGAAAAACAGTTAATAACATAAGAGGGCTCCGATAATGTTATTAAATGATTATTCAACAGAACAATACAAACCAGAAGAGAACGGCAAAAAATATTCTGAGTAATGGAAAACAAAGGCCTGCAACCAAGAATACTCTACCCAGCAAGGCTCTCATTCAAAATGGGAAGAGAAATAAGGAGTTTCCCAGACAAAAGAAGGCTAAAAGAATCCATCTCCACCAAACCAGTATTGCAAGAGATGCTAATCAGTCTGCTTTAAAAAGATGAAGAAACAAAGAGAGATAGAGGAACACAGGTGTAAAGGAGAAAAATGGCAATAAATAAGTATCTATCAATAATAACCTTAAATGTAATTAGATTAAATGCACCAATCAAAAGGCATAGGTAGCTGAATGGATTAAAAAAACATATGCCTATTTCAGACAAAATAGATTTTATAATGAAGGCCATAAAAAAAGACAAAGAAGGACATTTCATAATACATAAGGGAATAATTCATCAAGAAGATATAACTCTTATAAACATTATGGAATTCCTCAAAAAACTAAAAATGGAACTGCCCTTTGATCCAGTGATTACACTACTGGGATTATACCCAAAGAACCCTGAAACACCAATTCGTAAGAACCTATATACTCCTATGTTCATAGCAGCACTATTTATAATAGCCATGTGCTGGAAACAGCTAAGTACTCATCAGTGGATGAATGGATAAAAAAACTTTGGTACATTTACACAACATACATACATACTACATACATACATACTACATGACAGAAAGGAGGAAGGAACTCCTACCTTTTACAATAACATGGATGGAACTGGAGAGTATTATGCTTAGTGAAATAAGTCATACAGTGAAAGACATATACCACATGATCTCACCCATTACAGGACACTAATGAGCAAAACAAACAAACAAGCAAAACAGAATAAGAGACATGAATACAAGGAACAGACTTTCAGTGAGCAGAGAGTAGAGGGGTGGGGGAAGGGGGAGAAGGAGGCAAAGAAAGGGAGCAGTTTAGTCAAGGAACTAACATGGATGACCCTTGGACACAGATAACAAATGGAATTGACTGTGGGGGAATGGGTGGGTGGGGAAGGGAGGAGAAGTGGGGGAATGGGATGAATGTAATATGACAACAATAACATTAAATTTAAAAGATAATAAAAGTAAATTAAATTTTAAAATAGCAAGAGAAAAATAGTTATCTATAAGGCACTCCCATAAAACTATCACCTGACTTCTCAATAGAACAAGAAAAAATGGTAAAAAATATTTTGTGATGAAAAGCAAGGACTTAATCAAAATTACTCTACGCATTAAAGCTATCATTTAGAATTGAAGGACAAATAAAGAGCTTCCCAGACATAAGCTCACCAGCAAACCAGTATTACATGAAATGTTAAATGGTCTTCTTTAAGAAAAAGGAAAAATGATTAAAATTATGAATAATAAAATAGCAATAAATATATATCTATCAACAACTGAATCTAAAAATTAAAATAAACTAACAAGCAGAACAGAAACAGATTCTTAGATACAGAGAAGCTTTTGATGGTTGTCAGATGGGAGGGGTGTTGGGTGGATGAGTGAAAATGTTGAAGGGATTAAGAAGTATAATTTGTTTTGATTAAGAAGTATAATTGTCACGGGGATGTGGAGTGTAGCATAGGGAATATAGTCAATGATATTCTGATAGCTATGTGTGGTGTCAGCTGAGTGCAGGACTTATCAAGGTGATCACTTGGGTTATATGGTTTCTGGTCACTGGGGTGCATATCTAAGACTAGTTTAGTATTGTACATCAACTTTATTTGAAAAAAAAAAAAGATTATAAAATGAAAAGAAAAAAAAAAGAATATAGCCAGAGTTTTCACACTACCTGACTTCAAATACTAGAGAGCAACAATAATCAAAACAGCATAGATTTGGCAGAAAAAGACATACAATCCAATGCAACAGATTTAAGATCCCATAAATAAAATCACATGTATACAGGCAAATAATTTTTGACACAGGATCCAAAAACATAGAATGCAGAAAAGAAAGCCTCTTCAATAAATGGTGCTGGGAAAATTGAAAAGCCATATGCAAAAGAATGAAACTAGATTATAGTTTGTCCCCATGTAGAAAAATTAACTCAAAATGGACTGAAGACCTAAATATAAGACCCAAAATAATAAAGTACATGGAAGAAAACATATGTACTAAACTTATGAATCTTAGTTGCAGAAAACATTTTGCGAATTAGACATCAAAGGCAAGGAAAATAAAGGCAAAGATAAATGAATGGCACTCTATGAAGCTAAGAAGGTTCTGTGTAGCAAGAAAAATGCAGAACAAAATTAAAAACCAACAACCAAATGGGAGCTGTTATTTGCAAACAACAGTGTGACAAGGGATTAATATCCAAAAAATGTAAAAAACTCATACAAAGTCAACATAAAAAAACCAAACGGTGCAATTTAAAAAATGGGCAGAAGACCCAAAAAGACACCTCTCCCCAAAAGACATACAAATGGCCAACAAATATATGGAAAAATATTCAACTACACAAATTATTGAGAAAATGCAAATCAAAACTATAATGACAGGCCACCTCACACCTATTTGAATAGCTAATATCACCCTGGCTGGTGTGGCTCAGTGGATTGGTGCCAGTCTGTGAACCCAAAGGTCGCTGGTTTGATTCCCAGTCAGGGCACAAAACCAGGTTGCAAGCCAGATCTCCAGCCAGGTCCCCAGCTGCAGGCAAGTGAAAGGCAACCATACATAGATGCTTCTCTCCCTTTCTTCCTTTCTCTCTGCCCCTCTCTCTAAAAATACACTGAATAAAATCTTTTTAGAAATTATTTTAAAAAACAGAATAGCTATTATTAAGATGACATGTAATAACTAGTATTAGAAAGGTTGTGGAGAAAACCTTCATTCACTGCTGGTCAGAATGTAAACTGGTACAGCCACTATGTAAAACAGTATACAGTAGTGGTTCCTCAAAAGATTTGAGTATAGAGCTACTATATGACCCAGCAATACCTCTTCTGGGTATCTACCTCAAAACTTAAAAACATTCATTTGCAAGAATATATGCACTCCTATGTTCAATGCAGCATGATTCATGGCAGGCAAGCCATGGAGACAACCTGTGTTCTTTGATAGACGATTAGATAAAAAGATGTGATACATATGTACAATGACATACTACTCAAACATGAGAAAAGCTGATGGACCTTGAGAAGGTAAAGGAGGCCAAATACATGGTAACAGAAGATGGTTTGACTTTGAGTGATGGACACACAACATAATGTACAGACCATGTTTCATAGAAATGCACACTTGAAACCTATGTAATCTATTTACCAATGACACCCTAATAAATTTAATAATAAATGAATAAACAAATAAATAGGATAATTGAATTATGTAGGTAGAAAAATAGAGAGTTTTAAAACCAAGAATAATGAAGACATCACTGATAATGTTAACTAAACCATTAGAGTTGGCACTAATTTGTGTGGTGAGTCTTTTGGCAGGTAAGCATCTTTTTGGATATTATCATTTTATAGTAATTCTCCTATACTGAGGAATTTGATACCCAGGGCTTACCATACCTGTAACCAGTAAATTAAAATTTTTTCCTGTAGCTAAACCATGATTTGATTGCTGTTATTCATTTTGAACACCATGAGCAAATTAGTAAATTCTGTTTTTTCTCTTAGGAGTGCCTGGTTCCAAAGCTGGAAACTTGGGTCTTTTTTCCTACTTGTTCCATTGAGTCAAATTAAATTGCTTATCTCCTAATGACTCTACCATCTGTATTTTTCCTGGGATCTCTGGGGGCTGAGATATACTGTGGGCTGGATTTGACTGAGTAATAATGAAACTTACTCATTTGAATGACCTTCCCCCAAGTTTTCTACCTGACTCCATTCCTTACCTCCTCATCCATAAATCCACAAAGATAATGTACTTGTATATGATATTGCAATCAGAGTTGACCCATCCCAATTCAGCTACTGTTTAGAAAAAGATGCTGGAAGAAAGAAGAAAGGTGAAAAAATAACACCATAATAACTTGCAGTTTTCTGGTTTTTGTGTAACCCTTCATTCCTTCTGCTCACTTGTTACTCTCTTTTACTTCTTATCCCATCCCCTTTTCCTATAAACTATTATTCACCATATGGTTATATGAAAATTGAGATTTTTCACACACACACACACACACACAAACAAACAAAACAAAAACAAACAAACAAACAAAAAAACCTTTGCAATTTAGTCCTCATAGGTCAAATTTTGCAAAACAATGATTTATGAGCTGGGACCACATGTAGGAGACTGGCAGAAACAGTGCAGAATTCCAACATGTTTAGGATAATCTGTGTTTGTCCTTATATAATTATCACCCCTAAAAATAGTTTCTTTTGTTAATAAAATTGAGGATGTTGGTAAATTCTGCTGAAAGAGTCAAAAGAGGAAAGCTCATAGATTACAACATTCTGTTATCTAACAAAGCCACAAAAATGTACATTGGGAAAGAACAAGAATTATAGGTTACAAGCTTTGTGAGGATCAAGGGTAAGACACATCCATCCTTTCCTTCACAGAGAAGATGGAGGGCTTGGGATGAACCTCTCTCTAATCGCTAAATCAATTCCACTTCTAATCTGTCTTTTACCTATCTCATATGTAAAGGGAACTGAGGTGAGTAAAAGCTCAGCCATGCTCTTCAGAAACTCATACAGAAGAAAAGGTGGTCAAGGAAATAATAGCTACTCCCAATATATTTCTTTTTTATATAGATCTAAACAAATATATAAACAGTTCTCCTTCTCCCTGTTTCTATCTATCTCCCTCCTTCTTTCTTTCTGATGATTTATTTTTAAAAAGTTTTTCTCCTTCTTCTTTGTTGATTGGAGCCATAGCATCTAGCTTCAGATTCTCCCTATGTATGAAGTCTTCCTGGATGAACCCTTTACCTCGGACAGTACCTTTACATCTTTTCCTTTATGTGTAGGGTGACTGCATCATTTATTGTCAAACTGGGACACTTTTAAGAGCAAAAGGGGAGTACTTTTAATAATTATTCTGGGGCAGAGACATAGCTTGGGCTATAGCAGGCAAACTGATATACAATTACCCTACTTTTAAGTATCTCCTTTGTTGCCTGAATGTTGTTTTATATTTCTTGACATGATTCTTTTGAAATCTGTCTCAAGTTGTTTCTTGCAGGCCAATTGGGTTGCAAATTCAGTGGCTTCTCTTTTAATATTCCTTTCCTTTGTCACTCAAACCTTAGCACCCCAGCAAATGCTTATTATTTGGGAGAAAGCATTTAAAATGCTTTATCTGGCATTGAGCATCCTTTTATGTCTGTTAGCCATTTGTATGTCCTCTGAAGAAATGTCCATTTAGGTTCTTTCCTCATTTTTTTAAGTGGCTTTGTTTGTGCTGCATTTTTAAAAAAGATTTTATTTATTATTTCCAGAGAGAGGAAGGGAGAGAGGCAGAGAGACATCAATGTTGGTCGCCTTTCACCTGCCCCCAGCCATGGACCTGGTTAGAGACCTGGCTTGCAACCTAGTTATGTGTCCTGGCTGGGAATTGAACCACCAACCTTTGGGTTTGCAGGCCGGCACCTTATCCACTGTGCTACCAGCCAGGGCTGTGTTGTATTTTAAAAGTTCTCCTCCTCCTCCTCCTCC
>PVIW01016386.1:0-16825 GCA_004026585.1 Noctilio leporinus | reverse complement strand
CCTTTATGATGTTGAGGTATGCTCCCCCTATTCCCATTTTGCTGAGGGTTTTTATCATAAATGGTTGCTGCACTTTATCAAATGCTTTTTCAGCATCTATTGATATGATCATATGGTTTTTATCTTTCAATTTGTTGATGTGGTGTATTACATTGATTGATTTACAAATGTTGTACCATCCTTGCATCCCTGGGATGAAACCCACTTGATCATGGTGTATGATCTTTGTAATATACTGCTGAATCCGATTGGCCAATATTTTGTTGAGAATTTTAGCATCTATGTTCATTAGAGATATTGGCCTGTAGCTTTCTTTCTTAGTTGTGTCTTGCCCTGTTTTTGGGATTAGAGTAATATTGGCCTCAGAGAACAAGTTTGGGAGTCTTCTCTCTTCCTGAATTTTTTGGTAGAGTTTGAGGAGGATAGGAGTTAGTTCTTCTTTAAATGTTTGGTAAAATTCACCTGTAGAATACAATTTCTAAATTGAAGAACACAGGAGAAGAAATTAAAAGTAGGCTATATAGATGAAGTTGAGGATTGGATCATCAAGCTGGAGGAAAAGGAAGAAAAAAAATTCTCAGACAATGCAACAAAATGAAAAAAGATTGAAAATAAATTTAAAATTTTTGAGAGCTGCAAGACAACATGAATTGCAATTATATCTATATCTTAGGGATACCAGAAAAAGAAAAACAACAAGGCACAGAAAACTGTTTGAAAAGGTAATGACAAAAAAATTTCTTAACTTGATGAGAAAAAATGTCACACAAATATAGGAATCACAGAGGGTTCTAATGAAGATGAACCCAAGAGGCATATTCCAGGACACATGATAAATAAAATGGCTAATTTCAAAGATAAAGAGAGAATTCTAAAAGCAACAAGGGAAAAACAGTTAATAACATACAGGGGGGCTTCCAAAAGGTTATCAGCCAATTTATCCACATAAACAAATGGCAAAAAGAATTCCAAGCAATGAAAAACAAAGACCTACTACCAAGACTACTCTACCTAATAAGGTTCTCATTCAAAATGAAAGGTGAAATAGGAGTTTCTTAAACAAAAGAAGGCTCAAAGAATACATCTCTACTAAGCCAGCATTGCAAAAGATGTCTTTAAAAAGATATCTTTAAAGAGTCTTCTGTAAAAAGATGAAGAAACAGAGACAAAGAGAAACACAAAGGTGAAAAGTGCCAATGAATAAGTACGTGTAAATAATAACCTTAAACATAAGCAAATTAAATACACCAATCAAAAGATATAGGGTAGCTGGATGGATAAGAAAACATGACCCACATACGTGCTATCTACAAGAGACCTACCTCAGAACAAAAGATTGACACAGACTGAAAGCGAAAGGATAGAAAAATATATTTCAAGCAAATGGACATGAAAAAAAAGGCTAGGGTAGCAATACTTATATCACACAAAATAGATTTCACAATAAGGACCATACAAAGAGACAATGAAGGACATTTCATAATACTTAAGGGAACAATTTATGAAAAAGATATAACCCTTGTAATCATATATACACCAAACATAGGAGCACTTAAATATGTAAGGAAAATCTTGGAGGACTTCTAAAAGGATATCATCAGCAACACATTCATAATAGGGACTTTAACATCCCATTGTCAACAATGGACAGATCTTCCAAACAAAGGAACACCAAAGATATTGTAGCATTGAACAGCAATCTAGATAAAATGTACTTAATTGATATATACAGAACTTTTTACCCCAAAGAAACAAAATATACATTCTTTTCAAATTCACACGGAACAGTCTCAAAGATAGACCACATGATAGGACACAAAACAAGCCTCCACAAATTCAAGGAAATTGAAATCATATCAAACATCTTGTCAGATCACAATTACTGGAAACTAGAAATCAACCTCAAGAAAAAACTCAAAAACATTCCAATTCATGGAGTCTGAATAACATGATATGAAATAATAAATGATTTAACAATTAGATTAAAGAAGAAATCAAAAAGTTTCTCAAAACAAATCATAATCAACACACCATAGCACAAAACCTATGAAACACAGTGAAGGCAGTCCTGAGAGGGAAGTTCATAGCAATACAGGCCAACCTAAAAAGGATAGAAGAATCTCAAGTAAACAACTTAGTCCTATAGTTACAAGAACTAGAGGACCAACAACAAACAAAGCCCAGAGCATGTAGAAGAAAGGAAATAATCAAGATCAGAGCAGAATTAAATAACATAGAGATGAAAAGAACAATTCAAAGGATAAATAAATCCAGGAGTTGGTTCTTTAAAAGATAAAATCAATAATCTTTTAACCAGACTAATCAAGAAAAAAATGGAGGGGACCCAAATAAATCAAATTGGAAACAAAAGAGAATAAATCACAGCCAATACAATAGAAATATAAAGGATAGTAAGAAATTATATGAACAACTATATGACAAGAAATTTGACAACCTGGGTGAAATGGACAAATTTCTAGAAACATAATCTCCTAAAACCAAATTAAGAAGTAGTAGAAAACCTGAATAAACTGATAACAACTTGCAAAATTGAAGCAGTAATAAAAAAAAAAAATCTGGCACACAAAAGCCTGGGAATAGATGGCTTCACTGGCAAATTTTACCAAACATTTAGGGAAGAATTAACTCCTACCTTTCTCCACCTACTTCCAAAAATTCCAAGAAGAGGAAAGACTCCCAAACTCTTTTTATGAGACTAGTGCAGTATCCTAATTCTGAGCCCCAGTCAGACCATAACAAAGAAACTACATGCAGGCCAATATCACTAATGAACATAGATGCTACTATCCTTAACAAAATTTTGGCAAACTGGATCCAGCAATACATTAAAAAAATCCTACCCCATGGTTAAATGGGATTCATCCTAGTAATGGTATAATATTCACAAATCAATATATATATATATAATATACCATATAAATAAAATGAAAATAAATATTCATATGGTTATATTAATAGGTGCTTAAAAGCATTTGATGAAGTAGACCACTAATTTATGATAAAAATCAGCCGGAAAAGTGAGAACAGAGGGAGCATACCTCAACATGATAAAGGCCATATATGAAAAACCTACAACCAACACCATACTCAACGAGCAAAAACTGAAAGCTATCTCCCTAAGATCATGAACAAGACAAGTACGTCCACTTTCTCCACTTTTATTCAATATAGCTTTGGAAGTTCTAGCCATAGAAATGAGACAAGAAAAAGAAATAAAATGCATTCAAATTGTAAAGAAGACAGTAAAACTGTCATTATTTGCAGACAACATGATAGTATATGTAGAAAACCCAATAGGTTCCTCCAAAAGAATATTTGACCTAGTAAGTGAATTTGGCAAAATAGCAGGATACAAAGTCAATATTCAGAAATTGAAGTAATATTTTATATAGTAATAATGAAATATCAGAGATAGAAACAAGAAAAAATACCCCATTTAGTTTAGTAACAAGAAAAATACAGTACTTAGGAATAAACTTAACCAAGGAGGTAAAAGATCTGTACTCAGAAAGCTACACAACACTGAATAAATAAATTAAGGAAGATACAAATAAATGGAAGTATATACCATGTTCATGGATGGGAAGGATTAACATCATTAAAATGTCCATACTACCCAGAGAAATTTATAGATTTCAGTACAATACTTATTAAAATACCAAAGACATATTTCACAGAGCTAGAACAAATATTTCAAAAATTTATATGGGACTGAAAATGACTCCAGATAGTTTCCACAACTTTGATAAAGAAAAACAAAGTAGGAGGAATCACAATAGCGGATATCAAATTATATTACAAGGCTGCTGTAATCCAAATAGTCTGGTACTGGCCTAAGACTAGACATATAGGTCAAGAAAACAGAATAGAGCCTAGAAATAAACCCAGGTTTCTCTGGTCAATTAATATTTGATAAAGTGGGCAGGAGCATAAAATAGAGTAAAAATATCCTCTTCAACAAATTGGGTTGGGAGAACTGGACAGGGGCATGCGAGAAAAAAAAAAAAAAAAAAAAGAAAAAGAAAAGAAAAGAAAGGAACTAGACCACCAAATTACACCATAAACTGAGTAAAAGACCTAAATATAACCCATGACACCATAAAAATCCTAGAGGAAAACATAGGCAGCAAAATTTCAGATATTTCATGAAGGATATTTTTTTAAAATTTAATTTTATTGTTGTTGTATTACATCCACTCCCTTTTTATTCTCTTCTGTCCCCTTCCCCGCCCACCCACTCCCCTACAAAGTCAATCCCACTTGTTGTCCATGTCCATGGAATGCAGGATATTTTTGTCAATACTTCTCCTAGGGCAAGGGAAATAAAATGAGAGAAACAAATAGGACTACATAAAACTAAAAAGTTTCTGCTCAGTGAAAAAGAAACAGCAGTAAGATGATAAGGGAACCAACCATGTGGGAGAACATCTGCCAATGATACTTTTGGTCAAGGGTTTGATCTCCAAAATATACGAAGAACTTTGACTCAACACCGGGAAGATAGACAGCCCAATTTAAAAATGGGCAAAGGACCTCAATAGACACTTCTTCAAATAGGACATACTGAGCGCCCACAGGTATGTGAAAGAATGCTCAATGTCACTAGCCATCAGAGATGCAAATGAGATATCACCTCCCAAATCAACAAACAACAAATGCTGGTGAGGGTGTGAGAGAAGGGAACCCTGATAGGAATGCAGACTGGTGCTTTAGCCAGTATGGAAAACTATATGTAATTTTTTTCAAAAGCTAAAAGTGGAACTGCCTTTGAGTCCAGTGATTCCACTATTGTGATTGTTCCTGAAGAATTCTGAAACACCAATTCAGAAGAACCTATGCACTCCTATGTTCATAGCAGCACTATTTACAATAGCTAAGTGCTGGCAACAGCTTAAGTACCTACCAGTAGATGAATGGATCAAAAAACTGTGGTACATTTACACAATGGAATATTGCACAACAGAAAGAGAGAAGGAACTCCTACCTTTCATGACAGCTTGGATGGAATTGGAGTTCTATGCTTAGTGTAACAAGTTAGAGGGAATGAAATGAAAAGGGGAGCCTGTATAGAGTCAGGCAGTAGGAATCAGTGGGAATCAGTGGGGATTCAGTTTACCTGGAGACTTGGGCCACACCATTCCAGAGAAGGAGTAATCCTGTGGTTACACCACCAGCCTGGGAAGTTTCCTCTTTTCTGTGATTGCTGATGGAGCTGTGCCACAGTTCTGGTTTAAAGAAGGGGTCTACTTGGTACACCCAGGAGTGACTTTGAGGCCTCCTTTATTCTCTGGGAGGACTTGGGTAGAGAGCAGGTCAGAGTCTAAACTGTGTAGCTCAAGAAAGAGGATCTGTCTTACTCACCTAGAGCACACAGGCGACTGAACTGCTTGCTTTGCCATGTTGGTTGTCTTTTGAGGCAAAATGGTAGGCACTGGGCTGGAAATTTGGCCCCATTCTGCTCGGTTAAATGGAGTGGAAAAGTGGGACATTTGGTTTATTTGGAGCCTGGGCAGAGCTCAGCATTTTGCCCTCTTTGCTTGGCCAACTCCATGCGGAGAGATTGGAGTGCCAAGTGGAATTGATTTTTTGTTCGTTCGTTTGTTTGTTTTTTAATCCCCTTCTGTTTGGTAAGACAGGAGAGCCAGAGAGCCATGCAGAGCTGGGTTTGTCAGACCTGGAGTCAGATGGGTGTGTACTTCATTTTAGGAAAGCAGAGCCAAGGTCTCCAATGAGTTCAGCCTGCATGGCTTTGGGAAGGAAAGGAAGTGCCTGCCCTCCTATTGATTGTGAGCACCTCCACTCTCGTCCCCACCACAGACTGTGTGAATCAACCTTGGCAGGGCCTGGATATTCCTGCTGAGCAAAACTCTGGGAGGAAAGGAAGACCAGTTCAGAGTGGGGGGACATTCAAAGTGTGAGGCTGAGGCAGGCCCAACCTCTGGGCTCTAGAGGGCCCACCTGCAGGACTATAAGGGGTTCTGTCCTGATGAACTTTGGACGAGTTGGATTTTTTTTTAAGATTTTATTTTATTATTTTTTAGAGAGAGAGGGGAAGGGAGAGAGGCAGAGAGGGAGAGAAACATTAATATATGGTTGCCTTTCACCTGCCTCCAGCCACAGACCTGGCTTGCAACCTGGTTATGTGCCCTGACTGGGGAATTGAATCAGTGACCTTTATGTTCACAGGCCAGTGCCTTATCCACTGTGCCAACAGCCAGGGCATGGACAGGTTGTTAATGGTAAGCAGGGACAGTATCTGAAATTGGCTTGCACCAGAGTGTTACAGAGTGGGAAAAAGCCAAAATCCTCCATTCTTTGCAGTTTGGGAATGGGGGTGGGACACTGAAGTAGGCCCTTTTTTTCTGAGAGGCACTTTGCACATCTATGGCTGGTAGCTAGTATCTTGGTTATGCAAATGACTGGATAAACCTCTTTCCGCAAGAAGATGGGGAGGGGTTTTTGACCATAGAATGATGATGAAAGAATTTACAGGGCTACACAGAGATTTCACAGGTGACTACAATTGGCCACCCTACCACTGCATCACAGGCCACCATTATGGCTTAAAATAGGGGAGCAGACATTAGCTCTCTCTTTTTCTCTCTCTCCCCGTCTCCTGGATGGACATGCAGACAGGTCCTCTCTCATTTTCTTCTGGATGACCCACAGATAGACACACAGCCTGAGAACTCACCTGGTTTGAGAGAGGTGGGCAAAAGGGGAGAAAGGGAAACATGCAACTTGTGCAGAGATAGGGAACTACATGTGGTATAAGAGTTGGGAGGTGTGTGCAAGATACTCCCCTAATTGGTATAGCAGCTGCCAGGAACTTTGAATTTATAACCAGAATGCTAAGTTGGGAACTGTTTTGTTTCTGAAAGATGGTATCTTTTGCTTGTCTGTTTTACAGCTAGCCTAATCAGGCAGGAGTATATATTATAGGGTGTTTTTAAAGGGAGTGGGATTTAATGGCATAATAGCACCTTTAATATAAATCTGCATACCCCTCAAATAAACAAAATACCTTTCCTATTCACCAAACTCTGTTATTAATCATCCCTGCTGGTGGGCGAAATAGGCCCATTAAAACTGAGGACCTAACAACAAGCAAAACAGAACCAAGTATATGAATACAAGGAATAGGCCTTCAGTGGTCAGGGAGAAAGGGGTTGGGGGAGGGGAGAGGCAGAGGCAAGAAAGGGGAGCAGCTTAGACAAGAACCTAGTAGAAAGGAACCATGGACCTGGACAACAGGTGGTATTGACTTTTGGGGGAATGGGTGGGTGGGGAGGGGGACAGAGGGGAGCAAAAACAGGATGGATGTAATACAACAACAATAAAAAAAAAAAGATATGTAATAAAAAAAAAAAAAAAGAAAAATAGTAAACACAAAATAATAAAAGGAGATTTTCTCTATTTTGAGCACAATAAAACAAAACAAAAAACAAACAAACAAACAAACAAACTGAGGACCTCCACCAAAGGGTCCTGTTACAAGAGAACCTCCAGGGAGGCCTGGGACTGACACAAGCGTCCAGTTTCAATTAACATCGGAGCAAGATCCAACAAGCTTCACAAACAGTATATCTAAAGGGTGATCATCACAAGCACAAGCTGCTAAGGTGAACCCTACTTTTCCTTTTCAAACCTTTTCTTCATTTCCTATTCTATTTCAAATATTTTTCTTCTTATATTCTGGTTTCTCTTCAGATATTATAAATCACCTTTTACAAATATTTTTCTTCTCTTTTTTCTTTCATAGCTCTTACTTTTCTCTTTCAGTTTCTTACTCTATTTTTCTCTTTTCTTACTCTTTTTTCTGTATTTTTTAATTTTATTTTTTAAAATTTTATTGTTGTTGTATTACATCCATTCCGTTTTTGCTCCCCTCTGTCCCCCTCCCCACCCACCCATTCCCCCCAAAGTCAATCCCACCTGTTGTCCATGTCCATGGTTCCTTTATACTAGGTTCTTGTCTAAACTGCTCCCCTTCCTTGCCTCTGCCTCCCTGTATTTTATTTTATACATATTTTTATTATTTTACCTTCTTTTTTTTCATATTTTCTTTTCCATTTCTTTTTTCTTTCTTAATTCTTTTCATCTCATGTATTTTATTATTCTTCGGTGTTTTTTATTATTCTTTTCAATCTTTTTTATTGGTTATTTTCTTTTTGAGTTGTTCTCAGTTTTGTTTTATTCTGTTAGCACCTGTACAATATAGTTGGGGTTGAGACTCATAGTCAACCATCCTAAAAGTCCAGCCCACCCATGAACAGGACAACAGCAATCAAAACCCAATTACAATAGGATCCACATAACTCACACAAGGATCATTCCTAGAGCACTGAGCTCAAAAGATGAAAAAGGCTGCACTTCTGGGTCCCACAGAACACATACTACAGAAGTTTACCCTATTAAGACTGAGAATCATAGCAGTTCTATTTAATACATAGAAACAAATACAAAGAAACAGATCCCAAATAAAAGAACAAGAAGAATGTCCAGTAAAAGAGCTAATTAAAATGGAGACAAGCACCCTGGCTGGTGTGGCTCAGTGGATTGTGCACTGGCCTGCAAACCAAAGGGTCATAAATTCAATTCCCACTCAGGGCCCATGCCTGGATTGTGGTCTAGGTCCCTATTTGGGGGCCTGTGACAGGCAACCACACATCCATCTCTCTTTCCCTCTTTCCCTCCCCACCCTCTAAAAATAAGTAAATAAATAAATAAAAATAAAATCTTAAAAATAAAAAATAGAGACAATTTATCAGAAACATAATGTAAGAAAATAATCCCATTTAACATCTCAACAAGAAGGAAAAAAAAAAAAAAAAGGTACCTAGGAATAAACATTTTTTAAAAAGGTAAGAGACCTGTACTTGGAAAACTATAGAACATTGAAAAAGGAAGTCAAGGAAGATAAAAATAAGTGGAAGTATATACTGTTTTCATTAATTAGAATAATTAACAACATTAAAATGTCTATACTACCCAAGCTCTCTATAGATTCAATGCAATTCCTATTAAAATACCAATGGAATATTTCACAGGTCTAGAGCAAATATTCCAATAATTTATATAGAACCTAAAAAAGATCCTGAATAGCCTCAGTACTAGCACAAGAAATGGAGTATAGCAATTGAGAAGGAAGAGAATTTGTCATTATCGTTAGATGATAAGTCTATCTACATAGACAAGCCAAAATAATTTGTACAAAAACTGAAAACTAGAGAATCAGTTGATCTAGGCCTCTGGAAAATAAGATCAGCACGCAAAATTCAGCAGTATTCCTAAATACTAGCAACTTATAATATGCTAAGAAAAGAATACCATTATAGTAATAAAATCCATAAGGTACAAGGAAATAAATCTACTAAACTATAAAAGATTTCAGAGGTATAATTACAAAATAATATTAAAGAGAGTGAAATGGTAGGCTAGGAAGCTCCAAATCATTTTTCCCCCATGGAAACCTCAAAAACAACCAGAAAGTGACTAAAATAACTTTACAAGAGCCCTAGAACACAGTTAAAGTTTACAGCAACCAAGCAAATATTTAATCAAGAAAAAGCTACCTTAAAATGGTAGGATATTTTGTGGCAGATTTATTCACTCTTCCCAACTCATTCCTGTGGCAGAACAGGTTTTGTTTGGAGGAGGTAGCAGACCATTTCTCTATGGCCTCCTTCAAACAGGAGAGGCAAAGCTGACTTTATTTTCAATGACCTAATCTGTCTGGGAACTGCATAAAGAACTGGGTTTTGTTTTGCCTAGGCTAACAACCTGATAGCACTTATAAAAGCTGCAGAAGTCTACAGATTTGAAGACTTCTAGGTCAAGATTTATAGGGAAGAAACACACTAGAAGAACAAAAGTCCCCAAGGACAAGCAGAAGTGACAATCTGTCATAAATTATGGCATTCAAAAGAAGCCATTTATATGGAAGGATATAAAAGTCTACACAAATAGATACTGGCAAGATTCATGCACAGAAAAGACATGCAAACAACATACACTTTCATTTAAAGCTAATCCATAGTCTAAGAAAATACACATATGCTTATTTAGCTAAATAATGAAGGAGTGCCTTGGAACAGAGCCAGCTTGCAAAGACAAGATGAAGTGACTTTCTTTTCCCCCAAAAGCTGTTTTTAAAAATCTTATTGAATTTATTGAGGTGGACATTATATTAATAATATAATAATGGTTAATAATATTACATAGGTTTCAGGTGTGCAATTCTATAATAAATCATCTGTATGTGTGCCACCCAAAGTCATCCCCTACCATCATCATTTATGTCCTTTACCCTCTTCTACCTCCTTCAATGCCCCCTTCCATCTGTTAACCACCATACTGCTATCTGTGTCCACCATACTACTATCTGTGTCTATGAGGTTTTTGTTTACTTAATCCCCTTTACCATTTTTATTTAACCTCTAACCCCTCCCCTCTGACAGCTATCAGTCTGTTCTCTATGAGTCTGTATAAAGATTATAAAACACTATAATAAATAACTGCAAAGCAGCAAACTAGGTAACATAGATGAAATAGAAAAATTCCTAGAGACACAAAAACATACTGAGGCAGAATCATAAATAAATAGAAAAATATAAATAGACTGATATCTAATAAGGGTATTGAATCACTAATCACAAACCTCCCAACAAAGAATAGCCCGGCCAGATGATTTCACTGATGAGGCCTACCAAACACTTCAAAAAGAATCAAAACCAACCTTTCTCAAACTTTTCCAAAAATTTAAAAGAAAAGATACTTTCTAGATCATTTTTTGATGCCAGCAATTCCCTTGTACCAAAGCTATAAAAAGACAAAAAATAAACCTATATCTTTTTTTTTTAAAGACTTTATTAATTATTTTTAGAGAGAGGGTTAGGGAGAGAGGCAGAGAGGGAGAGAAACATCAATGTATGGTTGCCTTTCACCTGCCTCCAGCTATGGACCACTCTGCAGACCTGGCTTGCAACTTGGTTATGTGCACTGGCTGGGAATTGAACCAGTGACCTTTGGTTTCCCAGGCTGGTGCCTTATTCACTGTGCTACCAGCCAGGGCTAAACCTATATCTTTTGTGAATATTAATGCAATATCCCCTGATATAACCCTAGAAAAAATAATTCAATAGCCTATTCAAAAAATTATAAGCCATGACTAAGTGGACTGTGAGGATGATTTAAAATATGAAAATCAATCAATCCATTTCATATACCACATTAACCAAATGGTCAACTTAATGAATAAAAAGCATTTGACAAAATTTAATATGCTTCCATGATAAAAATAAGTAGAAATAGGAGGAATTTTCTTCACCATAAAAAAGTCAATATAAAAAAATCCATAACTAATATGATAGAAGACTGAAAGCTTTCTTCCAAAAATCAAGAGCAAAATAAGAATGCCTGTTTCACCACTTCTATTCAACAGAGTATTGACAGACAATTCCATCCAAAGCTGTTTGGCAAGAAAAATAAATTTAAAACATTCAAATTGGAAAGAAACAAATTAAATTACAACTGTTTACAGATCACATGATCTCATATGTAGGAAACCCAAGAGTCTACACAAAGACACACAAAACCAGTTAAAATAAACAAATTTAGGAAAGTTAAAGAATACAAAATCAACATGCAAAAAATATGTTACATTTCTATACACTAACAATGAATAAAGAGAAATTTAAAAAATATTTTGAATGTTATTATTTGATCTGTAATAACATCCAAAATAATTAAATAGCTAGGGCTAGATAACCAAGGAATAAAAATAAATGTACACTGAATACTAAACATATTTAAAGAACACATAAATAAATGGAAAGACATCTTATGTTCACAAATTAAGAGGCTCAGTATTAAAATGTCAAAGCTACCAAAAAAAGTCTATAAATTAATTTCAATCTCTACAAAAGTTCTAATGATTTTTGTTCAGAAATAGAAAATCCAATCCTAACTCTCATATGAGAGTTCAAGAGTTCCTAATTAGCCAATACAGTCTGATTAAACCAAAATAAATTTGGAGAACTCACACTTTCTGATATCAAAACTTGCTGAAAAGCTACAGTAATCAATCAAAACACTATAGTACTGGCATAAAGACAGACATATAGAACAATGAAACAGGATATCTCACAAATAAACCCTTGTAAAAATGATATTTAACAAGGGTGCCAAGAAATTCATGAGGTAAAGAATAGTCTTTTCAAGAGATGATGCTAGGACAACTACATATACGTATATTCACATGCAAAGGCTGACTTTTTACCCTTATCTTTTACCATATAATAATTAACTAAAAGACCTTTAAAAGCTTCAAAAACGATAAAACTCTTAGAAGAAAACAAAGGGAGAAGCTCGCAATATTGGATTTGGGAAATGATTTTGCAGATATAAAAGCAAAAGCACAGGCAATAAAAGAAAAGATATATAACTTGTACTTCATCAAAATTTTAAAGTTTTGTGCATCAAAGGATATTGAAAAGGCAGCCAACAGAATGAGAGAAAACACTGGCAAATTATACATATGATAAAGCATAATTATCCAGATTACATAAAGAATTTTCCAGCAACAAATATCAAACAACCTAATTTAAAAAGGTACTAAGAGCCCTGGCTAGTGGCTCAATGCGTTGGCGCTGGCCTGTGAACCCAAAGGTCACTGGTTTGATTCTCAGTTAGGGCACATAACCAGGTTGCAAGCCAAGTCTCCAGCCAGGTCTGTAGCTAGAGGCAGGTGAAAGGCAACCATACATTGATGTTTCTCTCCCTTTCTTCCTCTCTCCCTACTCTTCTCTCTGAAAATAATGAATAAATCTTTTTTAAAAATAAAAATAAAAATGTACTAAGAAATTAAATAGGCAGATCTTCAAAGAAGATATACAAAGGGCCAATAAGTACATTAAAAGATGTTCAGCCCTGGCTGGTAGTACAGTGGTTAAGGTGCAGGCCTGTGAACCCAAAGGTCGCAGGTTCGATTCCCCAGCCAGGGCACATAACAAGGTTGCAAACCAGGTCTCCACTCAGGTCTGTGTCTGGAGGCAGGTGAAACGCAACCATACACTGATGTCTCTCTCCCTCTCTGCCTCTCTCCCTTCCCCTCTTTCTAAAAAATAATGAAATAAAATCTTTAAAAAAAAATGTTCAACATCAAAATTATCAGAAAAATTCAAGCCAATCCATAATAAAAGGTCAGGGGTCAAACAGGTTATTAGTATAAAAAAAGATGAGTATTATGGAGAAAATGTTCCGATATTATTGTGCAGAATACATTTATAGCTGACAGGTGATGGTTGAGAATGGAAAACTTCAAAGCTTCATCTGCAGAAATGGGATTAAAATACAACTTTCCATTATTTTGTACTGAAGAGCTGTGGAGGTCTAAAGAGAGTTTTGCCAAAAGTTTATGATGTAGGATTTTAAGATGGTAGCAGATCAGGTAAAAGTTACAATCATTTTCTCCCAGGACAATCATCCTGAATAACCAACTAAAGACTAGCTAAAGATGAGTCTTATAACCAAAGATTTATAGAAAACCCCACATCAAAACTGTCAGAAAGGGCAGAGATGAAAAAAAAAAAAAAAAAAAAAAGGCTGGATCTTCTCCCACAGGCAGCATCAGAGGTTCTGGAGGAATATCTCAAGGGTGAGAAAGGATCCACTTGAGAAATATGGGGTCTAAATCCTATGTTCAGGCAGCCAGTTGGAGGGGAGAAGCCACCTATAAATGAACCATCAATAATCAAAGCCCAAGCACAATAACAGAATCCACATAAACTAACTAAAGGTTACACCTAGAGCATCCATATCCGGAGATTAAAGAGATTGCACCACTGAGTCCCACAGAAGACCATCCCTTGGAAACAAACAGTTAAAACAGTGCAATCTGAGATGCAAACACAAACAAAAAGTCACCTAAAATGGGGAGACAAAGAAAGAACCAATAATTGAAAGGAAAGGGAAATCCTTAGGAAAAGAACTAAGTAAATTTAAGGCAAGCAGCCTATCAGACATAGAGTTCAAAATAATGGTTATAAGGATGCTCATAAACCTCAGTGGTAACTACAAGGAACTTTATGGATACTACAGGGAACATACTGGGAATTACATCAGCATGAAGAAGGACATAAAAAAAAACATGAATAAGAGACAGAAGGAAGGAAATGAAGAATACACCAGAATGAATTAAAAGCAGGCTAGGCCCTGGCTGGTGGCACAGTGGATAAGGCACCAGCCTGTGAACCCAAAGGTTGCTGGTTCGATTTCCAGCCAGGGCAACATAACCAGGTTTCAAGCCAGGTCTCCAGCCAGGTCCATAGCTGGAGGCAGGTGAAAGGCAACCATATATTGATGTCTCTCCCTTTTTCCTCCCTCCCTTCTCCTCTCTCTAAAAATAATAAATAAAACCTTTTAAAAGCAGGCTACATGAAGCAGAGGACCAAACCAGAGAGATGGAAGACAAGGTAAAAAAACAAAAAACAAAAAACAAAAAACAGAACCACAAAGCAAAACAAAAACTCAAAAAGAATGAGGATAGTGTAAGGGAGCTTCAGGACAACATGAAATATAATTACATTCATATCATAGGAATATCAGAAGAAGAAGGAAAGGAGCAAGGAAAAGAAAGCCTATTTGAAAAAATAATCACAGAAAATGTCCCTAATCAGTGAGGGGAAAAGTCACAGTGTTTAGACAAAAAGACACAAAAAGTATCCAAATTGTAAAAGGAGAAAGTAAAACTCATTACTTGCAGGTGACATAAGGGTATACATAGAAAAACTTATAGGCTCCACCAGAAAACTACCTGGCCTAAAAAGGGAATACAGTCAAGCAGTAGGACACAAAGTCAATATTAAAAAATCAATGGCATTTTTGTACAACAATGAACTATCAGAAAGAAAAACTAAGGGAAAAACCTATTTACTATAGCAACAACAACAACAACAACAAAAATACCAGGAATAAATTTAACCAAAGAGATAAAAGACCTGTACTTAGAAAACTATAGTGTACTGAAAAAAGAAATTGAGAAAGGTACAAATAAATGGAAGTCTATACCATGTTCATGGATTGGAAGAATGAACAACATTAAAATGTCCATACTACCCAAAGCAATCTATAGTATATTCAACACAATGCCTATTAAAATACCAATTGCATATTTCACAGACCTAAAACAAATAATCCAAAAGTTTATATGAAACTATAAAAGGCCCTAAATAACCTCAGTAACCTAGAGAAAGAGAACAAAGTTGGGAGTTTGGGAGATTACAATACCTAATATCAAACAACACTATAAGGCCACTGTAATCAAAACAGTATAGTACCTAAAAACAGACACACAGGCCCCAGCTGGTGATTAAGTGAATAGGAGCTGGCCTGGGAACTAAAAGGTCACTGGTGTGATTCTCAGTCAGGTCACATAACCAGGTGGCAAGCCCAGTCTCCAGCCAGGTTTGTAGCTGGAGGCAGGTGAAAGGTGATAGGCCATTGATGTTTCTCTCCCTTTCTTTCTTCCTCCCTGCCCTTCTCTCTAAAAATAATTAATAAAATCTTTAAAATAAATGTACTGGCATAAGAATAGACATATAGATCAATGGAACAGAATAGAGAGCCCAGAAATTAACCCAGGACTCTATGGTCAACTAATATTTGACAAAGGGGGAAGGAACATCCAATGGAGTAAAAACAGTCTCTTCAACAAATGGTATTGGGAGAACTGGACAGCAACATTCAAAAAGATAAAAGTAGACCACCAACTTACACCATACACCAGAATAAACTCAAGATGGATAAAGGACTTAAATGTAAGCAGTGCCACCCATAAAGGTCCTGGAGAAAACTGTAGGCAGTAAACTTTCGGATATCCTACACAGAAATATGTTTACTGATGCTTCACCAAGGGCAAAGGAAATAAAAGAACAAGTCAGAAAAAGGGACTATATCAAACTGAAAAGTTTCTGTTCAGCCGAAGAAAACACCAACAAGATTAAAAGGGAACCAACTGTGTGGGAAAACATAATTGCCAATGATACCTCAGACAAGGGTCTGATCTCCAAAATATAGAAAGAACTAATGGGACTCAACACCAGGGAGACAGACAGCCCAATTAAAAAATGGGCAAAGGACCTGAACAGACAACTCATTGAGGAAGATATACAAATGGCCCAGAGTCATATGAAAGAATGATCAACATCACTAGCCATTAGAGAGATGCAAATTAAAAGCACAATAAGATACTACCTCATACCTGTCAGAATGGCCACCATCAATAAATCAACAAACGACAAGTGTTGGTGAGGATGTGGGACAAAGGGAACCCTTGTACACTGTTGGGGGGAATGTAGGCTGGTGCAGTCAATGTGGAAAACAGTATGGGCTTTCCTTTAAAAAGTAAAAATGGAACTGCCTTTTGATCCAGCAATTCCACTACTCGGACTATACCCAAAGAATCCTGAAACACCAATTCATAAGAACCTATGTACACCTATGTTCATAGCGGCACTATTTACAATAGCCAAGTGCTGGAAACAGCCTAAGTGCCCATCAATGGATGATTGGATCAAAAAACTTTGGTACATATACACAATGGAATTTTATGTAGCAGAAAGAAAGAAGGAACTTGTACCCTTTGCAACAACATGGATGGAACTGGAGAGTATTATGCTTAGTGAAATAAGCCAGTCAGTGAAGGACAAATATCATATGATCTCACCTCTTACGGGACAATAATGAACAAAACTAACAACAACCAACACAGAACCAAGTATATGAATACAAGGAATAGGCCTTC
>PVIW01016385.1:0-16825 GCA_004026585.1 Noctilio leporinus | reverse complement strand
CCAGGGAGACAGACAGCCCAATTAAAAAATGGGCAAAGGACCTGAACAGACAACTCACTGAGGAAGATATACAAAGGGCCCAGAGGCATATGAAAGAATGCTCAACGTCGCTAGTCATCAGAGAGATGCAAATTAAAACTGCATTAAGATACCACCTCACACCTGTCAGAATGGCAATCATCAGCAAATCAACAAACAAGTGTTGGCGAGGATGCGGGGCAAAGGGAACCCTCATACACTGTTGGTGGGAATGCAGGCTGGTGCAGCCACTGTGGAAAACAGTATGGGCTTTCCTTAAAAAACTAAAAATGGAACTGCCTTTTGATCCAGCAATTCTACTACTTGGACTATACCCAAAGAATCCTGAAACACCAATTCATAAGAACCTATGCACACCTATGTTCATAGCAGCACAATTTACAATAGCCAAGTGCTGGAAACAGCCTAAGGGCCCATCAGTGGATGATTGGATCAAAAAACTTTGGTATATTTACACAATGGAACTCTATATAGCAGAAAGAAAGAAGGAACTTGTACCCTTTGCAACAATATGGATGGAACTGGAGAGTATTATGCTTAGTGAAATAAACCAGTCAGTGAAGGACAAATATCATATGATCTCACCCATTACGGGACAATAATGAGCAAAACTAACAACAAGCAAAACAGAAACCAAGTATATGAATACAAGAAATAGGCCTTCAGTGGTCAGTGGAAAATGGGTTGGGGGGAGGAGGGAGAGGGGAGGCAGAGGCAAGGAAGGGGAGCAGTTTAGACAAGAACCTAGTATAAAGGAACCATGGACATGGACAACAGGTGGGATTGGCTTTGGGGGGAATGGGTGGGTGTGGAGGGGGACAGAGGGGAGCAAAAAGGGGCTGGATGTAATACAACAACAATAAAATTAAAAAAAAAAAAAATGACTTGACAAAAAAAAAAGTAGTGATAGAAAACTTCCCTAACATGATGAGTAAAAATGTTACTCAAGTTCAGGAAGCACAGAGGGTCCCAATAAGAATGAATGAAAATTGACCCACTCCAAGACATGTAATTTAAATGGCAAATTTCCAAGACAAGAAGAGAATCCTTAAAGCATCAAGAGAGAAGCAGCAAATAACATACAAGGGGGCTCCAATAAGGCTATCAAATGATTATTCAACAGAAACAATTCAAGCCAGAAGGGAATGGCAAAAGATAGTCCAAGTAATGGGAAACAAAGGCTTGCAACCAAGAACACTCTACCCAGCAAGGCTCTCATTCAAAATAGAAGGTGAAAAAAGGAGTTTCAAAGACAAAAGAAAGCTAAAAGAGTATGTCTCCATCAAACCCACATTGCAAGAGATCCTAAAGGGTCTGCTTTTATAACATTGAAGAAACAAGCCCTGGCTGGTAGCACAGTGGTTAAGGCGCCTGCCTGCGAACCCAAAGTTCGCAGGTTTGATTCCCCAGCCAGGGCACATAACAAGGTTGCTAAATCAGGTCTCCAGTCAGGTCTGTGCCTGGAGGCAGGTGAAATGCAACCATACACTGATGTCTCTCTCCCTCTCTGCCTCTCTCCCTTCCCCTCTTTCTAAAAAATAATGAAATAAAAATTTAAAAAAATAAAAAATAAAAAGTTGAAGAAACAGAGAGACACAGGTACAAAGGGAGAAATGGCAATAAATAAGTATCAATCAATAATAACCTTAAATGTATATGGTTTAAATGAACCAATCAAAAGAGATAGGGTACTGAATGGATAAGAAAACATGATCCACATATACGCTGTCTTCAAGAGACCCACCACAGAACAAAAGATTGGCACAGATTGAAAGTGAAAGAATGGAAAAATAAATATCAAGCAAATGGACATGAATAAAAGGCTGGAGTAGCAATACTTATTTCAGACAAAATAGATTTTATGATGAAAGCCATGAAAAGAGACAAAGAAAGACATTTCATAATACAGGAACAATCCATCAAGATGATATAACTCTGGTAAACATATATGCACCCAACATAGGAGCTCCAAAATATATAAGGAAAATCTTGGAGGACCTCAAGAAGAATACAGACAGCAACACACTAATAGTAAAAGATTTTAATACCCCACTATCAGCAATGAACAAATCTTCCAAACAAAAAAGCACCAAGGATATTGTGGCATTAAACAACACTCTAGAGGAAATGGACCTAACTGATATATGCAGAACCTTTCACTCCAAAGATGCAAAATATACATTCTTTTCAAATGCACATGGAACATTCTCTAAGATAGACCACTTGGTAGGTCACAAGACAAGCCTCCACAAATACAGGATAATTGAAATCATACCAAGCATCTTCTCAGATCACAATGACTTGAAACTAGAAACCAAGGGAAAAAACAAAAACACTTTAATTCATGGAGACTGAGTAACATGCTTTTAAGTAATGAATGGGTAAACAATGAGATCAAAGAAAAAATCAAAATGTTTCTGGAAACAAATGATGATGAATACACAACAGCCCAAAACCTATGGAACACAGCAAAGGCAGTCTTCAGGGGAAAATTCATAGCAATACAGGCCTACCTAAAAAGGTTAGAAGAAGTTTATACAAACAACCTAACTATAAGGCTAGGTTTATAGTTTTACAAACTAGAGGAGCAACAACAAACAAAGCCCAGAGCAAGCAGAAGGAAGGAAATAAGATCAGAGCAGAATTAAATGGCTTAGAGACTAAAACTACAATTCAAAGAATCAATAAATCCAGGAGATTGTCCTTTGAAAAAATAAACAAAATTGACAAGCCTTTAAACAGACTCATCAAGAAAAAGAGAGGACCCAATAAATAAAATCAAGAACAACAGGAGAAATCACAACTGATATTTCAGAAATATAAAGGATTGTAAGAAATTACTACAAACAACTATATGACAAGAAATATAACAACCTGGGTGAAATGGACAAATTCCTGGAAATGTATAATCTACCTAAACTGAATCAGGAAGAAGCAGAAAGTCTGAATAGCCAATAATAACTAGTGAAATTGAAGCAGTAATCAAAAAACTCCCAAAGCACAAGCATCCCAAACCAGATGGCTACACAGGTGAATTTTACCAAACATTTAGAGAAGAACTAACTCCTATCCTTCTCAAACTATACTTAAAAATCCAAGAAGAAGGAAGAGTCCCAAATGCTTTCAATGAAGCCAATACAATTTTAATACCAAATTCAGGTCAAAACACAACCAAGAAGAAAACCTATAGGCCAATATTCCTAATGAACATAGATGCTAAGATTCTCAACAAAATATTGGCCAATTGGATCTAGCAATACATTCAAGAGATCATACACCATAATCAAATGGGATTCATCTCAGGGATGAAAGGATGGTACAATATTGGCAAATCAATAAACATGATACATCATATAAGCAAAATGAAAGACAAAAACCACATGGTCATATCAATAAATGCTGTAAAAGCAATTGATAAAGTACAGCAACCATTTATGATCAAAACACTCAGCAAAATGAGAATAGAGGGAGCATACCTCAACATCATAAAGGCCATATATGAGAAACCTGAAACCAATATCATCTCAATGGGAAAAACTAAAAAGCTTTCTCCCTAAGACAAGGAATAAGACAAGGCTGTCCACTTTTTCCACTTCTGTTCAACATCATTTTGGAAGTTCTATCCATAGCTATCAGATAAGAAAAAAGAATCAAAGGTATCCAAATTAGAAAGCAAGAAGTCAAACTATTATATGCAGATGACATGATAGCATACCTACAAAATTCGATAGACTCCACCAAAAATATACTCCACCTAATAAGCAAATTTAGCAAAGTAGCTGGATATAAAGTCAATATTCAGAAATCAAAAGCATTTTTGTATACCAATAGTGAAACATCAGAGATAGAAGCTAGGAAACAAATCCCATCTACCATAGCAACAAGAAAAATAAAGTACTAAGGAATAAACTTAACCAAGGAGGTAAAAGACCTGCACTCAGAAAACTACAGAGCATTGAAGAACAAAATTAAGGAAGATACAAATAAATGGAAGCATATACCATGTTCATGGACGTTCATTAAAATGTCCATACTACCCAAAGCAATCTATAGATTCAATGCAACCCCAATTAAAATGCCAATGACATATGTCACAGAGATAGAAAAAATACTTCAAAAATTTATGTGGAGCCGAAGATGACCACAAATGGCCAGAGCAATCTTGAGAAAGAGGAACAAAGTAAGAAGAATCATAATACTGCATGTAAGACTATACTATAAGGCTACTTTAATCAAAACAATCTGGTACTAGCATAAGAATAGACATATAGATCAATGGAACAGAATAGAGAGCTCAGAAATAAACCCAGGATTCTATGGCCAATTAATATTTGACAAAGGGCAAAGAAACATAAAAGGGTGTAAAAAATAGTCTCTTCAACAAGTGATGTTGGGAGAATTGGACAGGTACATGCAAAAAATTAAACTAGACCACCAACTTACACCATACACCAGAATAAACTCAAGATAGATAAAGGACTTAAACATAGGCATTGACACCATAAAAGCCCTACAGGAAAATACAAGCAGTAAACTTTGAGATATTCTATGCAGAAATATTTTCACTGATACTTCTCCAAGGACAAAGGAAATAAAGGAACAAATAAACAAATAGGACTATATCAAATTAAAAAATTTCTGTTCAGCTAAAGAAAACACCAAAGAAACAGAAAAGAAAAGGGAACCAACTGTATGGGAAAACATATTGCCAGTGAAACCTCAGACAAGGGTTTGATCTCCAAAATATAGAAAAATCTTATGTGACTCAATACCTGGGAGACAGACAAGCCAATTAAAAAGTAGGCAAAGGACCTGTGCAGACACCTCCCTGAGGAGGACATGCAAAGGGACCAAAGGCATATGAAAGAATGCTCAACATCACTAGCCATCAGAGAGATGCAATTAAAACCACAATAAGATATCACCTCACACACATCAGAATGGCAATCATCAACAAATCAATAAACAACAAGTGTTGATGAGGATATGGGGCAAAGGGAACCCTGGTGCAGTTTTGGGAATGCAGACTGGTGCAGCCACTATGGAAAACAGTATGGAATTTCCTTAAAAACCTAAAAATTGAACTGCCTTTAATCTAGCCATTTCACTACTAGCCTTATATCTGAAGAACCCTGAAACACCCATTCAGAGGAACATATATACCCCTATATTCATAGCAGTGCTATTTGTAATAGCCAAGTGCTGAAAACAGCCTAAGTGCCCATCAGTAGATGAATGGATCAAAAAACTTTGGTACATTTACACAATAGAATACCACACAGCAGAAAGAAAGAAGAAACTCCAGCATTTTGGGACAACACGGATGGAACTGGATAGTATTATGCTTAGTGAAATAAGCCAGTCAGTGAAAGACAAATACCACATGATCTCACCCATTACAGGACACTAATGAACAAAACAAACAAACAACAAAACAGAACCAGAGCCATGAATACAATGAACAGACCTTCAGTGGGCAGAGGGGAGAGTGGGGAGAAGGAGGCAAAGAAGGGGAGTAGTTTAGTCAAGAAACTAGCATGGATGACCCATGGACATGGACAAGTGGGATTGACTTCGGTTGGGAATGGGAGGGCAGTGAAGGGGAAAGTAGGGGGGAAATGGCATGAAAATAATACAACAATAAAATTAAATTTTTAAAAATTAAGAACTTCAAATACCAATTCATTTCAATAATAATGATTGTGGTGAAGAAGACACACACTAGGCTATTTCACCTTATATCAGTCCGTCTGCCCAAAGTATAATCTCAAAGAATTTGCTCAATTCTTATCCCTTCTTCAAATCTCAGCAAAAGTCCTATTTCCTACCCAAAATCTGCCACAGTCAATTCAAGCCTCATTCATTGGTCAGCAATATTGTTCAGACACCTGTGCTAAATGCTAGGGGTAGCAGTAAACCAAATAGACACATTCCCTAGTCTCACAGGACTTTCTATCTACAGTAGTCCTCAAGAAATATTCTCCCTTAACTTGAATTAGTACTTACTATATATACCATTTGTTGTGCATACAAAATAAACTAGCATATATTTGATGCCCTCTTTCCAAATAAACTGTGATAGTTTATTCTGTGTACCCATTCCTCAGTGTCTGACAAAAGGATAAAGAAAAATGTCAGGGAATAGCAAACAGGAGCTTTGAATATTCAAAAGCAAAAACTTAAATCCATGTTAAATAAATCAATAGACAACAAAAAAATGGTTTCATAAGTACAGCTTGAGGGAAAGTAAATTTTTTAAGTAGATAAAAAGAGATGCAGAAGGGGAGCAGCTTAGACAAGAACCTAGTATAAAGGAACCATGGACATGGACAACAGGTGGGATTGACTTTGGGAGGAATGGGTGGGTGGGGAGAGGGACAGAGGGGACCAAAAAGGGGATGGATGTAATACAACAACAATAAAATTTAAAAAGACAAAAAACAAAAAGAGATGCAGTTATCTAGACCAAGGGCTGGCAAACTCTTCATGCAGATGGTCAGATAATAAGTAGTTGGGATTGTGTGGGCCACACTAGGTCTCTGCCATCCTTCTTCCTCTACTCCTCCTTCTCCTCCTTCCTCTTCTTCTTCATTTCCTACTTCTATTTCTTCTTCTTCTTTTACAACCTTTTAAAAAATGTAAAAACCATTCTTAGATTAGCAAAAACATGTCATGGAGCCTGCAGTTGGCTGAGCCTCAGATCTACACAGATGGAACAATACAATAGAGAGCTGTCAATTACTCTAATCTGATTAATCTAGAAAGGCTCTGGGGAGAAGGCAGTGATATTTTGAGATCTTGAGTGAGAGCCAAACCTTGGCTTGACCACAAGGTAGCAGGGGAGCAGAATGACCTAATGGAAAGGAACTGGGCTGAGAATCAACAGACCTGAATTGGAGTCCTGGCTCTATCATTGTCTGTGTGGCTGTGGCCAAGTCAC
Organism: Noctilio leporinus; assembly: GCA_004026585.1. Classification (NCBI taxonomy): domain Eukaryota; kingdom Metazoa; phylum Chordata; class Mammalia; order Chiroptera; family Noctilionidae; genus Noctilio; species Noctilio leporinus. Next base: position 9,846 of record PVIW01016385.1, on the reverse strand, counting down.
CCCCATGCCTCCAGTAACTTCTGTGAGTTATCGCCATGAAAAATGATCAGAAAAGCAACTTATTGTGAGAATAAGATGAGATCATATCAAAGAACTTTGGAAACTGACAAGCATCCCAATAAGACCTTGATAAAATTAGTAAAAGCCAAAAATGTAAGCTAAACTTGAAAATTCCACATTAAAAATGTCATATTATTTAACTAGCAAGAGGGGAGGCAAAATGTGCGTCAAATATGATTTTTTATTGTATGGCCTTAGCCAAAATAGCTATTTTATAAGCTGCAAGCCTTCAGAAGATAATAGAGTTATAAGCAGTCAAGACAGCTGAGGACTCCTGAAGAGACTACACAGACACATTGGTTTGACACCACAGGTGTGCAGCAAAGCTCTTAAGCCTCCCCTGTCTCCCTCCAAAGTCTCTAGGCTGCCCTAGGGTTGTCCTCCTCTCATCCGGCACCTGAGGCAGAGGTGCTGTCAGAGGTGTGGTCTGGGATGGGAACCTGCAGATCTTCAGACAAGGAAAATATAAAAGGCTGGAAGAGAGAGAGATCCTGGAGACAAACTACTTCTGGTTTATAACTTTTGGCTTTTAACTAGCAGAGCCTGATATAGTTCCTCTCCTCTTCCTAGAAAAACACTGTTAAAGAGCAAAAAAGCCCAAAATCCCACCCCCCGCAAATACTTAATATTGGGAAGATGAAAACAGTCTGTCTCCAGAATTTGAAAAAAGCTATCTACAAACTAAGAAGGCTGATGACATTAATTAAGAAAGACTGTTGGTGGCATATCCACCTATGTTGCATGACACAGAGTGCCCTCAGTCCAGAAGACAGTAAGGGAGCCCTTTTAGCTTTCCTTCTGTTGACAGTCTTTCTCAGTGTTATGAGTTGAATTCTGTACCCCCGAAAAGATGTGTTGAATTCCTAACTCTCAGTACCTTAGAATGTGACCTTACTTGGACATGGAACATTTATAGAGGTAAACAATTTAAAATGGGTCATCAGGATGGGCCCTAATCCAGTATGACTAATGTCCACATTAAAAGGGTTAATGTAGACACAGAGGCATACATGAAGAAGGAAGGCAAAGTGAAGAGACACAGGACAATGTGGTGTGAAAATTAAGTGATGAAGTGAAGTAACTACAAGCAAAAGAGTGCCAGCTGATCAACCAAAAGCTAGGGGAAATGCTTGGAACAGATTCTCCCTTGCAGCCCTCAGAAGGAACAAACCCTGCTGACACCTTAATTTTGGACTTTCAGCTTCCATAACTCTGAGATAATACATTTCTGTTGTTCCAGCCACTCAGTTTGTGGTATGTTAGATGTTAGCCTCAGGAAACTAATATAGGGCACTTAAGACTTGTAACAATGAGCCAGTCAAAATGGGAAATAGGTAAAGGTATTATTTGCATCCTCCCATGACCGCATGAAAATTACAATTAAATTACAGAACCATCACTGAGAACCACCTGAAGCCTATCTGAACAGTTATATTTTATAACTAAGGATATACAGGAGAAGCCATGTGGAGACTGGAAGGAGGAGTGGAGATTTGGAATGAGCTTGCTCCACATCCACATGTGGCAGTTAAAAATCGGAAAGGGCACCTCAGCTCTGGAGATCCCCTGTGAGAATCAAAGAGTTCCAGCCCCACAACAAGATCCCTACCCCAGGGTTCCAGTGCTGAGAGAGAGATCCCTATAATGTTTAGGTATTTTAAAAAGTAGCTGAGTGAGGTGCAGGGTTCCTGAAATTCCAACCATTCCTCTTAAAAGGCTACACACACCCTGGCTGGTAGCACAGGGGATAAGGTGTTGGCCTGCAAACCCAAAGGTCGCAGGTTTGATTCCCCAGCCAGGGCACATAACGAGGTTGCAAACCAGGTCTCCAGTCAGGTCTGTGGCTGGAGGCAGGTGAAAAGCAACCATACATTGATGTCTCTGTCCCTCTCTGCCTCTCTCCCTTCCCCTCCTTCTAAAAATAATGAAATTAAAAAAAAAAAAAAAAAAAAGGCTACACACATACTGCTCAGACTAACTAACCCACTCTGAGCTCCAACACTGGGGCAGCAGCTTTAAAGGGATCAGGGACATATAAAAGGAGCTGAATGTTTGGGTGAGGGCTGGATGAGCAGCTTTCTTTCAAATAGAAGTATTTGCAGAGGTCATTGTTTGTTTGCTGAGCCCTCCCCCTGCAGGCACAGACAGGTGTATATCAGGGTCTCCAACAACCTAGCTAACACTGTTTGTCCCACCCTAATGCTTACCTGAGCTTCACCCTAACCCACCCAAAGGAAAAAAAACACCTTAGCAAAATAGGGACAAGCAACCCACCACATACAGAGTTCAAAACACTGGTTATAAAGATGCTCAAAGAACTTAGGAAAAAAATAACCCAACTTGTCAGAATTTCAACAAAGAAATAGAAAACATAATAATAAATATAAAAATGATAAGTTAGAAATGAAAAATATAATAACTGAAATGAAGAATACACTAATAGGAATCAACAGGAGATCAGATAAACTAGATAATTGAATCAGCAATTTAGAAGATAAGGTAGAAGAAAATACCCAATCAAAACAGCAGAAAGGAAAACAATCCAAAAGAAAAAAAATGAGGATAGTTAAAGGGACCTCTGAGACAACATCAAACATTGTGAAGCAGAGAGCAAGAAATTAAAAACCTATTTGAAAAAAATAATGGCATAAAACTTGCCTAATTTGGTGAAAAAAATACATATACAAGTCCAAGAAGTACAAATTCCCAAACACAGTAAACCCAAAGAGGCTCACACCAAGACATATATCATCATTAAAACACCAAAGGTTAAAGACAAAGAAAAAAAAAATTAAAGCAGCAAAAGAAAAGCAGTTACCTACAAGGGAGCTCCCATAAGACTCAACTGATTTCACAACAGAAACCTTAAAGGCCAGAAGGAATTGACATAAAATATTCAAAGTGATAAAAAGCAAGGACCTACCACCAAGATTACTCTACCCAACAAAGCTATCACTTAGAATCTAAGGACAGATAGAGTTTCCCAGATAAGAATAAGCTAAAGGAGTTAATAACATCAAATCAGTATTATAAGAAATGTTAAAGGGTCTTCTGTAAGAAAAAATTTTTAAAGATTAACAATATGCAACAAATACATATCTATCAACAATTACTTTAAGTGCAAATGGATTAAATACTCTAATCAAAGGACACAGATGGCTGAATGAATAAGAAAACAAGACTCATATGTTGTCCACAAGAGACTCACTCTAGATCAAAAGACACACACAGATGGAAAGTAAAGAAATAGAGAAAGATATTTCATGAAAATGAAAAAAAAATTTAAATGTTAGTTTTGTATGTGTTTGGGTTTTTTAAAGGTTTTATATATTTATTTTCAGAGAGAGGACAAGGGAGAGAAACATCAATGTGCAAGAGACATCAATCACTTGCCTCTCACCTGCCCCCAACTAGGGACCTGGCCCTCAACCCAGGCATATGATCTGACAGGGAATCAAAGTGGTGGCCTTTTGGTTCACAGAACTCAATCCACTGAGCTGCACCAGCCAGGGTGCAAATGGAAACTTTTTTAAAAGCTGGGGTAGAACCCTGGTTGGTAGCACAGTAGATAAGGTGCCGGCCTGCGAACTCAAAAGTCACAGTTTCGATTCCCCAGCCAGGGCACATAACCAGGTTCAAACCAGGTCTCCAGTCAGGTCTGTGGCTGGAGGCAGGTGAAAAGCAACAATACATTGATGTATCTCTGAGGAAGATATACAAAGGACCCAGAGGTATATGAAAGAATGCTCAACATCACTAATCATCAGAGAGATGCAAATTAAAACCACAATAAGATACCACCTCACACCTGTCAGCATGGCCATCATCAACAAATCAACAAACAAGTGTTGGCAAGGATGTGGGGAAAAGGAAACCCTGGTACACTGCTGGTGGCAATGTAGGCTGGTGCAACCACTATGGAAAACAGTATGGAGTTTATTTTTTAAACTGAAAAATGGAACTGCCTTTTGATCCAGTGATTCCACTACTTGGACTATACTGAAAGAAACCTGAAACACCAATTCAGAAGAACCTATGTACCCCTATGTTCTTAGCAGCACTATTTACAATAGCCAAGTACTGGAAACAGACTAAGTGCCCATCAGTGGATGATTGGATCAAAAAACTTTGGTACATTTACACAATGGAATACAACACAGCAGAAAGAAAGAAGGAACTCCTACCCTTTGCAACAACATGGATGGAACTAAAGAGTATTATGCTTAGTAAAATAAGCCAGTCAGTGAAAGACAAATACCATATGATCTCATCCATTACAGGACAATAATGAACAACACAAACAACAAGCAAGAAAAAAACAGATACATAAATACAGTGAATAGGCCTTCAGTTGGCAGGGGGAGTAGGAGGTGGAGAAAGAGGCAAAGAAGGGGAGCAGTTTAGTCAAGAACTTAGTATGGAAGAACCATGGACATGGACAACAAGTGGGATTGACTTTGGGGGGAGTGGGTGGGTGGGGAAGGGGACAGAGCGGAGTTAAAAAGGGATGGATGTAATACAACAATAAAATTAAATTTTAAAAAAAAAAAAAAAACAAGGAAGTTACTACTACAGCATTACCTCCTAAAATGAAGTTCACCCAGACAGTTTTATTGTCAAGTCAGTTGAAACTTTCAAGGAACAGATAATCCACATGCAATATAAACTGTTCCTGAAGAGTAAAGAAATAAAATGACATTTTAAATATCCACTATAGCTAAGAATCATCTTGATACAAAAACTTCACAAAGATAGCACACATGCATGCACACGCACACACACACCCCTATAAACCAAACCAGCCGTGAACATAAATTCTTAAACACTAAACAAAACATCACTCAATTGAATAAAATCATATATTGAATGATCACCCACTAGGGTTATCAAGGAATGCTAAAATATTTTATTTTACTTTATATATTTAACTTTAATTGAATTGATTGGTGTGACATTGGTTAATAAAATTATATTGGGAGTACAATTCTACAATATATGACCTTTATATTACATTGTTTGTTTACCACTCAAGTCAGGTCCCCTTCCATCACCATATCCCCTCTTTACCTTCTTCCACCTACCCTCAACCCTCTTCCCTCTTGCAATCATCCTACTGTTTTCTGTGTTCTGTGATTTCATGATTCTGTGAATCATGTGTTCATGATTCTTTCTTTTCTTTGTTTAATCTCTTCAGCCTTCTCATCCAGCTGTCAGTCCGTTCTCTGTATCCATGAGTCTGTCACCACTGTATTAATTTATTTTGTTCATTGAACTCCACATGTAATTGAAATCATGGTATTGTCTTTCTCTAACTGCTTGATCCACTTAACATAATACTCTCCAGGCCCATCCATGCTATTGCAAAAGGTAAAATTATCTTCTTTTTTATGACTGAGTAGTATTCCATTGTGTAAATGTACCAAATTCATTTACCTCCTAATGGGCACTTGAGCTGCCTCTAAATCTTGAGTGTTGTAAATAATGCCAAAGTGAACACAGGGGTGAATGTATTCTTTCCAATTAGTGTTTTGGGATTTTTAGAATTTACTACCAGAAGTGGGGTCACTGAGTCATAAGTCAGTTCTATTCTTTTTTTTTTTTTTTTAAGATTTTATTTATTTCCAGAGAGAGAGGAAGGGAGAGAGGCAGAGAAGGAGATAAACATCATTATATGGTTGCCTTTACCTGCCTCCAGCCATGGATCTGGCTGCAACCTGGTTATGTGCCCTGGATGGGGAATCAAACTAGTGACCTTTGGTTTCACAGGCCAGTGCCTTATCCACTGTGCCACCAGCCAGGGCTTAGTCAGTTCTATTTTTAATTTTTTAAAGTAATTCCACACTGCTTTCCACAGTGACTATACCAATCTGCAATTTTTATTTTAATATTAGAAAACCAATTGACAAAATACCCTCTAGATACATGTGTAATAATTGGAGTAGACACTGAAAAGGTACTTACTGAAATGAAATATATATTCAGAATAAAAACTCAGAAAAATAGAAGCAGAAAATGATTTTAACAAGTCATATCTTAAGGGTCAAACACTGGACACTTTCCTAATAGAATCAGGAAGAAACAAAAATCTTGGCTATCACCATTATTATTTAGCATTTTTATGGAAATCTGGCTGATTAAATGAGTTATAAAATAAAAATTATAAGCATAGCAGAAAAGCAAAATTATTATTGGAAATATGATTATATACCTAGAAAATCCAAATAACTATTTGAATATGGAAACTTAATAAAGTAACCAGATGACATATATGAATACAAAAATCTGTAGATTCCCATGCACCATTCACTTATACTTAGATAGTATGATGAAAAAGGTTATATTCACAATCATTTTTAAAAAAGCAAAATATTTTGTAAAAGCCTAATAGGACATGTACACACTCTTTATGTAGAAAACTATCAAATATTACTGAGATCTATATAAATAGTGTCTGGCAGCACTTCCTACAGATATTTTCAAGTTCCCATTAGTGTCATGAGAGAAGGGGCCCTGTATATTTTGGATCTTAATTAGACCTACAATGGATAAAACAGGGGCTGATAGACAATATTAATCAGCTGTTACCAAGTTGTGCTGCATTAACAATGGCCAAGATTTCAATGGCCACAACGACAAAGCTGTGTTTCCCCTCACATTACATGTTCTTGACAGTTTGGCTGTGGTGCTCCATAGTGATTCTATTCAGGGACTTGGGATAAAGAACTGGGCCCTCTCTGGACTTGCATTTCTTACAGAAAGAAGAAACCAATGGCAGATTACACAATGGCACTCAAAGCCTAGTATGGTACATGTCACTTCTGATCATGTTTTATTGACCAGAGCAAGTCACATGATAGAATCTGATTTCTTTGAGGTTGAAAAAGGGTCCTCTCCCAGGGAGGACACACATACTTTTAACTGGTTTCCCATGAATACATATTCAGTGCTCAGTGGAAACACACAGAAGAAGTCTTCAGTGGATACAAATGAAGGACTAAATAAACTATTGAGGAAAAAAGCAAAAATATAGGAAAATATGAAAACTCAAATGGCAATGGTAACCAAAATTGAACTACTTTTAGAATACAGTAAATTGCCTCTAATATAATGTCAATCAAACCAAAGAAAAATTAAGCCATAGTGTTTTTTGCAGTATCTTAGGGACCACAACTAAAGAACTATTGGAAGACTGATCCCGCTGATGGAATATAGAGAGCAAAAGCTATGGCAAATGCAAGGAGAAGTGGGCAAAACTACAGTTTCAGGGGGAGTTGTTACTATATTGCCTTCAGGCTTTATCAGTCAAGTAGACCAAACACATGTATACACATAGGTAGAAAAAAAAACAAAAATCCTGCAGATTTACAAAAGTAAACAATGCAGAACACATTCTCATATTCTCTAACCACAATATAATTAAGTCCAGCAACTCATAACAGGAAAATTGTTACAAACACTAGAAATGTTAGACTCTATTAATGACTCTTGAAAGAAAGAAGAAATCAAACCTACAAGTATATATGATTTTATAAATTATGATAGTGAGAACAGAACATATAAAATGTAGAAGCTAACTTAACTAAGGAGGTAAAAGACCTGTACTCAGAAAACTAGAACAATGAAGAAAGAAATCAAGGAAGATACAAATAAATAGAAGCATATACCATGTTCATGGATGGGAAGAATTAACATCATTAAAATGTCCATACTACCCAAAGCAATCTACAGATTCAATGCAATCCCAATTAAAATACCAATGACAGACTTCACAGAAATAGAAAAAATACTTCAAAAATTTATATGGAGCCAAAAATGCCCACGAATAGCCACCACAATCTTGAGGAAGAAGAACAAGGTAGGAGGAATCACAATACCGGATTTCAAACAATACTACAAGGCTACTGTCATCAAAACAGCATGGTACTGGCATAAGAATAGACATAGATCAATGGAACAGAACAGAGAGCCCAGAAATTAACCCAGGACTCTATACTCAATTAATATTTGACAAAGGGGGAAGGAACATCCAATGGAGTAAAAACAGTCTCTTCAACAAATGGTGTTGGGAGAACTGGGCAGCAACATGCAAAACGATAAAACTAGATCACCAACTTACACCATACACCAGAATAAACTCAAGATGGTTAAAGGATTTTAACATAAGCAATGCCACCATAAATGTCCTGGAGAAAAATATAGGCAGTAAACTTTTGGATATCCTACGCAGAAATATGTTTACTGATACTTCACCAAGGGCAAAGGAAATAAAAGAACGAATCAACAAATGGGACTATATCAAATTGAAAAGTTTCTGTTCAGCTAAAGAAAATATCAGGAAAATTCAAAGGGAACCAACTGTATGGGAAAACATAATTGCCAATGATACCTCAGACAAGGGTCTGATCTCCAAAATATATAAAGAACTAATGCTACTCAACACCAGGAAGACAGACAGCCCAATTTAAAAATGGGCAAAGGACCTGAACAGACAACTCACTGAGGAAGAAATACAAAGGACCCAGAGGCATATGAAAGAATGCTCAACATCACTAGTCATCAGAGAAATGCAAATTAAAACCACAATAAGATACCACCTCACACCTGTCAGAATGGCAATCATCAACAAATCAACAAACAACAAGTGTTAGCGAGGATATGGGGCAAAGGAAACCCTCGTGCACTATTGGTGGGAATGCAGGCTGGTGCAGCTACTGTGGAAAACAGAATGGGGTTTCCTTAAAAACTAAAAATGAAACTGCCTTTTGATCCAGTGATTTCACTACTTGGACTATACCCAAAGAATCCTGAAACACCAATTCATAAGAACCTATGTACACCTATGTTCATAGCAGCACTATTTACAATAGCCAAGTGCTGGAAACAGCCTAAGTGCCCATCAGTGGATGCTTGGATCAAAAAACTTTGGTACATTTACACAATGGAATACTATACAGCAGAAAGAAAGAAGTAACTCCTACCCTTTGCAACAACATGGATGGAACTGGAGAGTATTATGCTTAGTGAAATGAGTCAGTCAGTGAAGAGCAAATACCATATGATCTCACCCATTACAGGACAATAACAAACAAAACTAACAACAAGCAAAACAGAACCAAATATATGAATACAGTGAATAGGCCTTCAGTGGTCAGGAGGAAAGGAGTTGGGGGGGAGGGGGGAGGCAGAGTCAAGGAAGGGAGCATTTAGACAAGAACCTAGTATAAAGGAACCATGGACATGGACAACAGGTGGGATTGACTTTGTGGGGAATGGATGGGTGGGGAGGGGGACAGAGGGGAGAAAAAAGAGGATGGATGTAATATAACAACAATAAAATTTTAAGTAATAATAATAATAATAATAAAAGCTTCTCTCACCTTTAGCATATCTAAATAGGATATTTTTTTAATTTTATTTTATTTTATTTTATTTTTAATTTTATTGTTGTTGTATTACATCCATCCCCTTTTCGCTCCCCTCTGTCCCCCTCCCCACCCACCCATTCCCCCCAAAGTAAATCTCACCTGTTGTCCATGTCCATGGTTCTTTTATACTAGGTTCTTGTCTAAGCTGCTCCCCTTCTTTGCCTCTACCTCCCCCCTCCCCACAACCCCGTTCCCCCTGACCACTGAAGGCCTATTCCTTGTATTCATATACTTGGTTCTGTTTTGCTTGTTGTTAGTTTTGCTCATTATTGTCCTGTAATGGGTGAGATCATATGATATTTGTCCTTCACTGACTGGCTTATTTCACTAAGCATAATACTCTCCAGTTCCATCCATGTTG
>PVIW01016384.1:0-16828 GCA_004026585.1 Noctilio leporinus | reverse complement strand
GAGAAGAGAAACAAGGAATGGAAAACCTGTTCAAAAAAGTCATAATAGAAAATTTCCCTTACATGATGAGTGAAAATATTAATCCAGTTCAGGAAGCACAGAGGGTCCCAATGAGGATCAACCCAAACAGACCAACACCAAGGCACATTATTATTAAAATGGCAAATTTCAAAGACAAAGAGAGAATCCTAAAAGCATGAAGAGAAAAAAGACAAATAACATACAAAGGGGCTCCAATAAGGCTATCAAATGATTATTCAACAGAAACAATTCAAGCCAGAAGGGAATGGCAAAAAGTATTTCAAGTCATGGTAAACAAAGGCCTGCAACCAAGAATACTCTACCCAGCAAGGCTTTCATTCAAGATAGAAGGAGAAATAAGGAGCTCCCCAGGCAAAAAAAGACTGAAAGAATACATCTCTACTAAACCAGAATTACAAAAAATGTTAAAGGGTCTGCTATAAAAATAAGTAAACAAATAGAATGAAGAAACAGAGAAAGCCAAAGAGGAATACAGACACAAAGAGAGAAAATGATAATGAATAAGTATCAATCAATAATAACTTTAAATGTAAATGGATTAAATGCACCAATCAAAAGACATAGGGTAGCCAAATGGATAAGACAACATGACACACATATATACTGTCTTCAAGAGACCCACCTCAGAACAAAAGATCGACACAGATTGAGAGTGAAGGGATGGAAAAAAAATATATCAAGCAAAAGGACACGAAAAAAAAGCAGGAGTAGCAATACTGATTTCAGACAAAAGAGATTTTACAATGAAGGCCATAAAAAGGGACAAAGATGGACATTTCATAATACTTAAGGGAACAATCCATCAAGAAGAAATAACTCTGATAAACATATATACACGCAACATAGGAACTCCGAAATACATAAGGAAAATCTTGGAAAACTTCAAGAAAGACATAGACAGCAACACACTAATAGTAGGGGATTTTAATACCCCCAATATCAATAATGGACAGATTTTCCAAACAAAAAATCCCCAGAGAGGTTGTGGTATTGAACAACACTCTAGAGGGAATGGACCTAACTGATGTATACAGAGTCTTTTACCCCAAAGAAGCAAAATACACATTCTTTTCAAATGCACATGGATCATTCCACAAGATAGACCACATGGTATGTGACAAGACAAGACTCCACAAATACAGGAAAATTGAAATCATACAAAGTATCTTCTCAGATCACAATGGCTTGAAACTAGAAACCAATCTCAAGGGAAAAATCCAAAAATTCTCTAACTCATGGAGACTGAATAACATGCTTTTAAGCAATGAAAGGGTCGACAATGAGATCAAAGGTGAAATCACAAAGTTCCTGGAAACAAATGACAATGAACACACAACAGCCCAAAACCTATGGGATACAGCAAAAGCAGGTCTCAGGGGGAAATTTATAGCAATACAGGCCTTCCAAAAAAGGTTACAAGAAGTTTATAAAAACGACCTAACCACAAAGCTGCAAGAACTAGAGGAGCAACACCAAACAAAGCCCAGAGCAAGTAGAAGGAAGGAAATCATCAAGATCAGAGCAGAACTAAATAACTCAGAGATTCAAACTACAATTCGAAGAATCGAAAGGACCAGGAGCTGGTTCTTTGAAAAAATAAACAAAATTGACAAGCCCTTATCCAGACTCATCAAGAAAAAGAGAGAGTGGACCCAAATAAACAAAATCAGAACTGAAAGAGGGGAAATCACAACTGATACCTCAGAAATACAAAAGATTGTAAGAAATTACTATAAACAACTATATGACAAAAATATGACAACCTGGATGGAATGGACACATTTCTGGAAAGGTATAATATACCGAAACTGAACCCAGAAGAAGCAGAAAGTTTGAATAGGCCAATAACAACTAAAGAAATTAAAGAAGTCATTCAAAATCTCCCAAAGCACAAAAGCCCTGGACCAGATGGCTACACAGGTGAATTTTACCAAACATTTAAAGAAGAACTAACTCCTATCCTCCTCAAACTATACCAAAAAATTCAGGAAGAGGGAAGACTCCCAAACCCTTTTTATGAGGCAAATACCATTCTAATCCCAAAACCAGGGAAAGATACAATTAAGAAAGAATGCTACAGGCCAATATCTCTGATGAACATAGATGCTAAAATTCTCAACAAAATATTGGCCCATCAGATTTAGCAGTATATTACAAAGATCATACACCATGATCAAGTGGGTTTCATCCCAGAGATTCAAGGATGGTACAACATTCGAAAATCAATAAATGTAATACACCACATCAACAAATTGAAAGATAAAAACCATATGATCATATCAATAGATGCTGAAAAAGCATTTGATAAAGTACAGCAACCATTTATGATAAAAAACCCTCAGCAAAATGGGAATAGAGGGAGCATACCTCAACCTGATAAAGGCCATCTATGAGAAACCTAAAGTAAACATCATACTTAATGGACATAAACTGAAAGTTTTCCCCCTAAGATCAGGAACAAGACAAGGCTGTCCACTTTCTCCACTTCTATTCAACATTGTCTTGGAAGTTCTAGCTATAGCCATCAGAGAAGAAAAAGGAATCAAAGGTATCCAAATTGGAAAGGAGGAAGTCAAACTGTCATTATTTGCAGATGATATGATAGTGTACATACAAAACCCAATGGGCGCCACCAAAAACTTAATCAACCTAATAAGCAAATTTAGCAAAATAGCTGGGTATAAAGTCAATATCCAGAAATCAAAAGCATTTTTGTATACCAATAATGAAACAACAGAAATAGAAGCAAAAAAACAAATCACATTTACCATAGCAACAAGAAAAATAAAGTACCTAGGAATCAACTTAACTAAGGAGGTAAAAGACCTGTACTCAGAAAACTACAGAACAATGAAGAAAGAAATCAAGGAAGACACAAATAAATGGGAGCATATATCATGTTCATGGATGGGAAGAATTCACATCATTAAAATGTCCACACTACCCAAAGCAATCTACATATTCAATGCAATCCCAATTAAAATACCAATGACATACTTCACAGAAATAGAAAAAAATACTTCAAAAATTTATATGGAGCCAAAAATGCCCACGAATAGCCACCACAATCTTGAGAAAGAAGAACAAGGTAGGAGGAATCACAATACCGGACTTCAAACAATACTGCAAAGCTACTGTCATCAAAATAGCCTGGTACTGGCATAAGAATAGACATATAGATCAATGGAACAGAATAGAGAGCCCAGAAATTAACCCAGGACTCTATGGTCAACTCATATTTGACAAAGGGGGAAGGAACATCCAATGGAGTAAAAACAGTCTCTTCAACAAATGGTGTCGGGAGAAATGGACAGCAACATGCAAAATGATAAAACTAGACCAACTTACACCAGACACCAAAATAAACTCAAGATGGATAAAGGATTTAAACATAAGCAGTGCTACCATAAAGGTCCTGCAGAAAAATATTAGGCAGTAAACTTTTGGTTGTCCTACGCAAATAAATATGTTTACTGATACATCACCAAGGACAAAGGAAATCAAAGAACGAATCAACAAATGGGACTATATCAAATTGAAAAGTTTCTGGTCAGCTAAAGAAAATATCAGCAAAATTCAAACGGAACTAACTTTATGGGAAAACATAACTGCCAATGATACCTCAGACAAGGGTATGATCTCCAAAATATATAAAGAACTAACGCGACTCAACACCAGGGAGACAGACAGCCCAATTAAAAAATGGGCAAAGGAACTGAACAGACAACTGACTGAGGAGGATATACAAAGGGCACAGAGGCAAATGAAAGAATGCGTAACATCACTAGTCATCAGAGAGATGCAAATTAAAACTGCATTAAGATACCAACTCACACCTGTCAGAATGGCAATCATGAGCAAATCAACAAAAAACAAGTGTTGGTGAGGATGCGGGGCAAAGGGAAGCCTTGTACACTGTTGGTGGGAATGTAGGCTGGTGCAGCCACTGTGGAAAACAGTATGGGATTTCCTTAAAAAATTAAAAATGGAACTGCCTTTTGATCCAGAATTCCACTACTTGGACTATACCCAAAGAATCCTGAAACACCAATTCATAAGAACCTATGCACACTATGTTCATAGCTGCACTATTTACAATAGACAAGTGCTGGAAACAGCCTAAGTGCCCATCAGTGGATGATTGGATCAAAAAACTTTGGTACATTTACGCAATGGAATTCTATATAGCAGAAAGAAAGTAGGAACTTGTACCCTTTGCAACAACATGGATGGAACTGGAGAGTATTATGCTTATTGAAATAAGCCAGTCAGTGAAGGACAAATATCATTTGATCTCAACCAATATGGAACAATAATGAGCAAAACTAACAAGAAACAAAACAGAACCAAATATATGAATACAGTGAATATGCCTTCAGTTGTCAGAGGGACGGGGTTGGAGGGAGGGGGGAGGCAGAGGCAAGAAAGGGGAGCAGTTTAGACAAGAACCGAGTATGGGGGAATCATGGACATGGACAATAGGAGGGGTTGACATTGGGGGGAATGGGTGGGTGAAAAAAGGGGATGAATGTAAAACAACAACAATAAAATTAAAAAAAGAAAAACAATGGAGTTACTACTGTACAAGGAAGCAGAAACAGAGCTAATAAACAAAGTAATTTATTCTTTGCATTGTATGAAGATTCTCAATGCAAATAATGAAATGTGGTGTGGAATGAATGAGTGACCTTGAATTTGTCTTTGGAATCAATGTGAGGTTCAGTTTCTCATATTTGTAACACTTGAAACTAGGAAACCTATATTTCCTTTGTAGCCCTTGCCATAACACAGAATCCTGAAGAAACAGCAAAGATCTATGGAAACTTACCATTTCCATCACTCCAGTGATTCTTCAAGTTTGAACTGTGTTAGTTCTGCTACAGTTCTATCAAGCGTCAGAAAGTCCTCTAAGAAACACTGGGGTTTCTAATTTACAATGAAGCAGAAACAGAGCTAATAAACAAAGTAAGTATTTCTTTGAATGGTAAGAATATTCTCAATGAAAATAATGAAATCTGTTTTAGAATGAATGAGTTTGCTTGAATTTGTCTTTGGAATCAATGTAAGGTTCAGTTTCTCATATTTCTATCACTTAAAACTTGCAAACTCTATATTTCTTATTTAGACCTATGCCATAACAACAGAGATTCCTGAAGGAACAGCAAAGTTCTATGGAAACTTACCATTTTCATTACTCCTGTGATTCTTCAAGTTAGAACTGTGTTAGTTCTGCTATAGTTTTAACAAGTGTCAGAAAGTGCGATAGGAAACACTTGAGTATCTTTTGTAAAAGGAAGCAGAAACAGAGCTAATATACAAAGTAAGTGTTACATTAATGGTACGAAGATTCTCAAGACAAATAATGAAATCTGGAGTAGAATAAATGAGTTACCTTGAACTTGCCTTTGCAATCAATGTAAGTTTCAATTTCTCATATTTGTAACACTTGAAACAAGGAAACCCTATATTTCCTATGAAGGCCTACGTAATAACACAGAGATTCCTGAAGAAACAGCAAAGTTCTATGGAAACTTACCATTTCCATTACTCCAGTGATTCTTCGAATTAGAACTGTCTCCCAAGCGTCAGAAAGTGGTACAAGAAATGCTGGAGTTTCAAATGTATAAGTAAGCAGAAACAGAGCTAAAAAACAAAGTAAGTGTTTCTTTGAAACGTATGAAGACTCTCAATGCAAATAATGAAATCAGGTGTAGAATGAATGAGTTAGCTTGAATTTGTCTTTGGAAATAATGGAAGGTTCAGTTTCTCATATTTGTAACACCAGAAACTAGGAAAACTTATATTTCCTATGTAGACCTATGCTATAACACAGAGATTCCTGAAGAAATAGCAACGTTCTATGGAAAATTACCATTTGATTACTCCAGTGATTCTTAAAGTTACAGCTGTGCTAGGTCTGCTACAGTTGTAACAAGCGTCAGAAAGTTCTATTAGAAACACTGGAGTTTCAAATGTAAAGGGAATCAGAAACAGAGCTAATAAACAAAGTAATTGTTTCTTTGAATTGTATGAAGACTCTCAATGCAAATAATGAAATCTGGTGTAGAATGAATGAGTTAGCTTGAATTTGTTTTTGGCATCAATGTAAGCTTCAGTTTCTCATATTTGAAAAACTAGAAACTAGGAAACCAATTTTTCCTTTGTAGACCTTGCCATAACACAGAGATTCCTGAAGAAACAACAAAGTTCTATAGAAACTTACCATTTCTATTACTCCCATGATTATTCAAGTTAGAACTGTGTTAGTACTGCTATAGTTCTTATAAACTTCAGAAAGGGCTATAAGAAACACTGGAGTTTTTACTGTAGAAGTAATCAGAAACAAAGCTAAAAAACATAGTAGGTGTTTCTTTGAATGGTATGAAGATTCTCAATGCAAATAATGAAATCTGGTGTAGAATGAATGAGTTAGCTTGAATTTGTCTTAGGAATCAATGTAAGGTTCAATTTCTCACATTTGTAACACTTGAAATTCAATATCCCTGTATTTCCTATGCAGGCCTATGACATAACACAGAGAGTCCCTAAGAAACAGCAATGTTCTATGGAAACTTACCATTTCCATTACTCCTGTCATTGGTCAAGTTAGAACTGTTTTATTTCTGCTATAGTTCTAAGAAGCGTAAGAAAGTGCTACAAGAAACACTGGAGTTTCTACAGTAGAAGTAAGCGAAAAAACAGGTAAAAAACAAAGTAAGTGTTTCTTTGAATGGTATGAAGTTTCTCAATGCAAATAATGAAATCCGGTGTACAATGAATGAGTTACCTTTAATTGGCCTTTGGAATCAACGTAAAGTTCTGTTTCTCACATTTGTAACACTTGAAACTCAGAATACCTGTACTTCCTATGCAATCCTATGACATAAACAGAGATTCCTGAAGAAAGAGCAAAGTTCTATGGAAACTCACCATTTTCATTACTCCAGTGATTCTAAAAGTAACAACTGTATTAGTTCTGCTATAGTTCTACCGAGCATCAGAGGGTGCTATAAGAAACAATGGAGATTCTACTGTAGAAGTAAGCAGAAACTAAGCTAAAAAACAAAGTAGGTGTTTCTTTGAATGGTATGAAGATTCACAATGCAAATAATGAAATCTAGTGTAGAATTAATGAGTTAGCTTGAATTTGCCTTTGGAATAAATGTAAGGTTAAGTTTCTCATATGTGTAACACTTGAAACTAAGAAATCCAGCATTTCCTATGGAGGTCTAGGCCATAACCAACTTATTCGTGCAGAAAAACAAAGTTGTGCATAAACTTACCATTTCCATTCCTTCAGTGATTTTTCAAGGTAGAGCTGCGTTAGTTGTGCTACAATTCTAACCTCAGTTAGAAAGTGCTATAAGAAACACTGGAGTTTCTACTGTACAAGTCAGCAGAAACAGAGCTAAGAAGCAAAGTAACCGTTTCTTTGAACGGTATGAAGATTCTGAATGCAAATGATGAAATCTGGTGTAGAATGTGTTAGTTAGCTTGAATTTGTCTTTGGAATCAATGGAAGATTCAGATTCTCATATTTGTCAAATTAAAATAAGAAACCCAGTATTTCCTAAGCAGGCCTATGCCATAACACAGAGATTCCTGAAGAAAAACCAAAGTTCTACATAAACTTCACATTTCCTTTCCTCCAGTGATTCTGCAAGGTAGAACTATGTTATTTGTGCTATAGTTCTAACATAGGTTAGAAAGTGCTATAAGAAACACTGGAGTTTCTACTGTACAACTAAGCAGAAACACAGCTAATGAGCAAACTAAGTGTTTCTTTGAATGGTATGAAGATTCGCAATGCAAATGATGAAATGTGCTCTAGAATGAATTAGTTATCTTGAATTTCTCTTTGGAATCAATGGAAATTCAGTTTCTCATATTTGTCACACTTGAAACTAAGAAACCCAGTATTTCCTATGTAGGCCTAGGACATAACACAAAGATTCCTGAAGAAACAGCAAAGTTCTACGAAAACTTACCATTTCCATTGTTCCGGAGATTCTTCAAGTTAGAACTGTGTTAGTTGTGCTATAGTTCTAACTTCGGTTAGAAAGTGCTATAAGAAACACTGGGGTTGCTACTGTACAAGTAAGGAGAAACAGAGCTAATGAAAAAAGTAAGTGTTTTTGAACGGAATGAAGATTCTCAGTGCAAATGATGAAATCTGGTGTAGAATGAATGAGTTAGCTTGAATTTGTCTTTGGAATCAATGGAAGATTCAGGTTCTCATATATGCAACCTTTGAAATTAAGAAACCCAGCATTTCCTACAGAGGCCTAAGCCAAAACACAGAGATTCGAGAAAAAATTACAAATTTCTATGTAAACTTAATATTTCCATTTCTCTAGTTTTTCTTCATGTTAGATCTGTGTTAGTTGTGCTATAGTTCTAACTTCGGTTAGAAAGTGCTATAAGAAACACTGGAGTTTCTACTGTACAAGTAAGCAGAAACAGAGCTAATGAACAAAGTAAGTGTTTTTGAACGGTATGAAGATTCTCAATGCAAATGATGAAATCTGGTGTAGAATGAATGAGTTAGCTGGAATTTGTCTTTGGAATCAATGGAAGATTCAGTTTCTCATGTGTGTAACACTTGAAACTAAGAAACCCAGTATTTCCTGTGGAGGCCTATGCCATACCACAGAGATTCCTGAAGAAACAGCAAAGTTCTACGTAAACATACCATTCCCATTCCTCCAGTGATTCTTCAAGTTAGAACTGTGTTAGTTGTGCTATAGTTCTAACTTCAGTTAGAAAGTGCTATAAGAAACACTGGAGTTTCTACTGTACAAGTTAGCAGAAACAGAACTAATGAACAAAGTAAGTGTTTTTGAACGGTATGAAGATTCTCAATGCAAATGATGAAATCTGGTGTAGAATGAATGAGTTAGCTTGAATTTCTCTTTGGAATCAATGGAAGATTCAGATTCTCATATGTGTAACACTTGAAACTAAGAAATGCAGCATTTCCTATGGAGGTCTAGCCCATAACCAAGGGATTCCTGAAGAAATAACAAACTTCTGAATAAATTTACCATTTGCATTCCTGCAGTGATTCTTCAAGTTAGAACTGTGTTAGTTGTGCTATAGTTCTAACTTCAGGTAAAAAGTGCTATAAGAGACACTGGAATATGAACTGTACAAGTAAGCAGAAACAGAGCTAATAAACAAAGAAGTGTTTCTTGGAACAGTATGAAGATTCTCAATGCAAGTGATGAAATCTGGTGTAGAATGAATGAGTTAGCTTGAATTTTTCTTTGGAAACAATTGAAGATTCAGTTTCTCATATGTGTATCACTTGAAACTAAGAAACCCAGCATTTTGTATGGAGGCCAAAGCCATAACCCAGAGATTCCTGAAGAAAAAACAATGTTCTTCCTAATCTTACCATTTCCATTCCTCCAGAGATTCTTCACGTTAGAACTGTGTTCGTTGTGCTATAGTTCTAAGTTCAGTTGCACAGTGCTATAAGAAACACTGGAGTTTCTACTGTACAAGTAAGGAGAAACAGAGCTAATGAACAAAGTAAGTGTTTTAGAACACATGAAGGTTCTCAATGCAAATGATGAAATCTGGTGTAGAATGAATGAGTTAGGTAAGCAGAAACAGAGCTAATGAACAAAGTAATTGTTTTTCAATGGTATGAAGATTCTCAATGCAAGTGATGAAATCTGGTGTTGAATGAATGAGTTAGCTTGAATTTTTCTTTGGAATCAGTGGAAGATTCAGTTTCTCATATGTGTATCACTTGAAACTAAGAAACCCAGCATTTTGTATGGAGGCCTAAGCCATAACCCAGAGATTCCTGAAGAACCAACAACGTTCTTCCTAAACTTACCATTTCCATTCCTCCAGTGATTCTTGAAGTTAGAACTGTGTTAGTTGTGGTATAGTTCTAACTTTGTTTAGAAAGTGCTATAAGAAACATTGGCGTTTCTCCTGTACAAGTAAGCAGAAAGAGAGCTAATGAACAAATAAGTGTTTTTGAACAGCATGAAGATTCTAAATGCAAATGATGAAATCTGGCGTAGAATGATTGAGTTAGCTTGAATTTGTCATTGGAATGAATGGAAGATTCAATTTCTCATATGTGTAACACTTGAAACTAAGAAAGCCAGCATTTCCTATGGAGGCCTAAGCCATAACCCAGAGATTCCTCAAGAAACAGCAAAGCTCTGCATGATCTTACCATTTCCATTCCTCCATTGAATCTTCGAGTTCGAACTGTGTTAGTTGTGCTCTAGTTCTAACTTCAGTTCGAAAGTGCAATAAGAAACACTGGAGTTTCAACTGCACAAGTAAGCAGAAACAGAGCTAATGAACAAAGTAAGTGTTTTTGAACGGTATGAAGATTCTCAATGCAAATGATGAAATCTGGTGTAGAATGAATGGGTTAGCTGGAATTTGTCTTTGGAATCAATGGAAGATTCAGTTTCTCATATGTGTAACACTTGAAACTAAGAAACCCGGTATTTCCTGTGGAGGCCTATGCCATACCACAGAGATTCCTGAAGAAACAGCAAAGTTCTACGTAAACATACCATTTCCATTCCTCCAGTGATTCTTCAAGTTAGAACTGTGTTAGTTGTGCTATAGTTCTAACTTTAGTTAGAAAGTGCTATAAGAAACACTGGAGTTTCTACTATACAAGTTAGCAGAAACAGAACTAATGAACAAAGTAAGTGTTTTTGAACGGTATGAAGATTCTCAATGGAAATGATGAAATCTGGTGTAGAATGAATGAGTTAGCTTGAATTTCTCTTTGGAATCAATGGAAGATTCAATTTGTCATACGTGTATCACTTGAAATTAAGATTCCCAGCAATTCTTATGGAGACCTAAGCCATAACCCAGAGATTCGTGAAGAAACAGCAAAGTTCTGCATAAACTTACCATTTCCATTCCTCCAGTAATTCTCCAAGTTAGAACTGTGTTAGTTGTGCTATAGTTCTAACGTTGGTTAGAAAGTATCATAAGGAACACTGGACTTTCTACTGTACATGTAAGAAGAAACAAAGCTTAGGAACAAAGTAAGTGTTTTTGAAAAGTATGAAGATTCTCAATGCAAATGATGAAATCTGGTGTAGAATGAATGAGTTAGCTGGAATTTGTCATTGGAATCAATGGAAGATTCAGTTTCTCATATGTGTAACACTTGAAACTAAGAAAGCCAGCATTTCCTATGGAGGCCTAAACCATAACCCAGAGATTCCTCAAGAAACAACAAAGCTCTGCGTGATATTACCATTTCCATTCCTCCATTGAATCTTCGAGTTCGAACAGTGTTAGTTGTGCCATAGTTCTAACTTCAGTTAGAAAGTGCTATCAGAGACACCGGAGTTTCAACTGTACTAGTAAGCAGAAACAGAGCTAATGAACAAAGTAAGTGTTTATTGGAACAGTATGAAGATTCTCAATGCAAATGATGAAATCTGGTGTAGAATGAATGAGTTAGCTGGAATTTGTCTTTGGAATCAATGGAAGATTCAGTTCCTCATATGTGTAACACTTGAAACTAAGAAACCCGGTATTTCCTGTGGAGGCCTATGCCATACCACAGAGATTCCTGAAGAAACAGCAAAGTTCTTTGTAAACATACCATTTCCATTCCTACAGTGATTCTTCAAGTTAGAACTGTGTTAGTTGTGGTATAGTTCTAACTTCAGTTAGAAAGTGCTATAAGAAACACTGGAGTTGCTACTGTACAGGTTAGCAGAAACAGAGCTAATGAACAAAGTAAGTGTTTTTGAACAGTATGAAGATTCTCAATGCAAGTGATGAAATCTGGTGTAGAATGAATGAGTTAGCTTGAATTTCTCTTTGGAATCAATGGAAGATTCAGTTTCTCATATGTGTATCACTTGAAACTAAGAAACCCAGCATTTTGTATGGAGGCCTAAGACATAACCCAGAGATTCCTGAAGAAACAACAACGTTCCTCTTAAACTTACCATTCCAATTCCTCCAGTGTTTCTTGAAGTTAGAACTGTGTTAGCTGTGGTATAGTTCTAACTTTGTTTAGAAAGTGCTATAAGAAACATTGGCGTTTCTCCTGTACAAGTAAGCAGAAACAGAGCTAATGAACAAAGTAAGTGTTTGTTGGGACAGTATGAAGATCCTCAATGCAAATGATGAAATCTGGTGTAGAATGAATGAGTTAGCTTGAATTTGTCATTGGAATCAATGGAAGATTCAGTTTCTCATATGTGTAACACTTGAAACTAACAAAGCCAGCATTTCCTATGGAGGTCTAAGCCATAACCCAGAGATTCCTCAAGAAACAACAAAGCTCTGCATGATCTTACCATTTCCATTCCTCCATTGAAACTTCGAGTTCGAACTGTGTTAGTTGTGCTCTAGTTCTAACTTCAGTTCGAAAGTGCAATAAGAAACACTGGAGTTTCAACTGCACAAGTAAGCAGAAACACAGCTAATGAACAAAGTAAGTGTTTTTGAACGGTATGAAGATTCTCAATGCAAATGATGAAATCTGGTGTAGAATGAATGAGTTAGCTGGAATTTGTCTTTGGAATCAATGGAAGATTCAGTTTCTCATATGTGTAATACTTGAAACTAAGAAACCCAGTATTTCCTGTGGAGGCCTATGCCATACCAGAGAGATTCCTGAAGAAACAGCAAAGTTCTACGTAAACATACAATTTCCATTCCTCCAGCGATTCTTCAAGTTAGAACTGTGTTAGTTGTGCTATAGTTTTAACTTCAGTTAGAAAGTGCTATAAGAAACACTGGAGTTGCTACTGTACAGGTTAGCAGAAACAGAGCTAATGAACAAAGTAAGTGTTTTTGAACAGTATGAAGATTCTCAATGCAAGTGATGAAATCTGGTGTAGAATGAATGAGTTAGCTTGAATTTCTCTTTGGAATCAATGGAAGATTCAGTTTGTCATAAATATATCACTTGAAACTAAGATGCCCAGCAATTCCTATGGAGATCTAAGCCATAACCCAGAGATTCGTGAAGAAACAGCAAAGTTCTGCATAAACTTACCATTTCCATTCCTCCAGTGATTCTTCAAGTTAGAACTGTGTTAGTTGTGCTATAGTTCTAACGTTGGTTAGAAAGTTCTATAAGGAACACTGGAGTTTCTACTGTACATGTAAGCAGAAACAGAGCTAATGAACAAAGTAAGTGTTTGTTGGGACAGTATGAAGATCCTCAATGCAAATGATGAAATCTGGTGTAGAATGAATGAGTTAGCTTGAATTTTTCTTTGGAATCAATGGAAGATTCAGTTTCTCATATGTGTAACACTTGAAACTAAGAAACCCAGTATTTCCTATGCAGGCCTATGCACAACACAGAGATTCCTGAAGAAACAGCAAAGGTCTACGTAAACATACCATTTCCATTCCTCCAGTGATTCTTCAAGTTAGAACTGTGTTAGTTGTGATATAGTTCTAACTTCAGTTAGAAAGTGCTATAAGAAACACTGGAGTTTCTACTGTACAGGTTAGCAGAAACAGAGCTAATGAACAAAGTAAGTGTTTTTGAACAGTATGAAGATTCTCAATGCAAGTGATGAAATGTGGTGTAGAATGAATGAGTTAGCTTGAATTTGTCTTTGGAATCAATGGAAGTTGCAGTTTGTCATAAGTGTATCACTTGAAATTAAGATGCCCAGCAATTCCTATGGAGAACTAAACCATAACCCAGAGATTCGTGAAGAAACAGCAAAGTTCTGCATAAACTTACCATTTCCATTCCTCCAGTGATTCTTCAAGTTAGAACTGTCTTAGTTGTGCTATAGTTCTAAAGTTGGTTAGAAAGTGCTATAAGGAACACTGGAGTTTCTACAGTACATGTAAGCAGAAACAAAGCTAAGGAACAAAGTAAGTGTTTTTGAACAGTATGAAGATTCTCAATGCAAGTGATGAAATCTGGTGTAGAATGAAGGAGTTAGCTTGAATTTGTCTATAGAATCAATGGAAGATTCAGTTTCTCATATATGTATCCCTTGAAACTACGAAACCCAGCCTCTTGTATGGAGGCCTAAGCCATAACCCAGAGATTCCTGAAGAAACAACAACGTTCTTCCTAAACTTACCATTCCCATTCCTCCAGTGATTCTTGAAGTTAGAACTGTGTTAGTTGGGGTATAGTTCTAACTCTGTTTAGAAAGTGCTATAAGAAACATTGGCGTTTCTCCTGTACAAGTAAGCAGAAATAGATCTAATGAACAAAGTAAGGTTTGTTGGGACAGTATGAAGATCCTCAATGCAAATGATGAAATCTGGTGTAGAATGAATGAGTTAGCTTGAATTTGTCATTGGAATCAATGGAAGATTCAGTTTCATATACGTGTAATACTTGAAACTAAGAAAGCCAGCATTTCCTATGGAGGCCTAAGCCATAACCCAGAGATTCCTCAAGAAACAACAAAGCTCTGCATGATCTTACCATTTCCATTCCTCCATTGAATCTTCGAGTTCGAACTGTGTTAGTAGTGCTCTAGTTCTAACGTCAGTTCGAAAGTGCTATAAGAAACACTGGAGTTTCAACTGCACAAGTAAGCAGAAACACAGCTAATGAACAAAGTAAGTGTTTTTGAACGGTATGAAGATTCTCAATGCAAATGATGAAATCTGGTGTAGAATGAATGAGCTAGCTGGAATTTGTCTTTGGAATCAATGGAAGATTCAGTTTCTCATATGTGTAACACTTGAAACTAAGAAACCCAGTATTTCCTGTGGAGGCCTATGCCATACCACAGAGATTCCTGACGAAACAGCAAAGTTCTACATAAACATATCATTTCCATTCCTCCAGTGATTCTTCAAGTTAGAACTGTGTTAGTTGTGCTATAGTTCTAACTTCAGTTAGAAAGTGCTGTAAGAAAAACTGGAGTTGCTACTGTAAAGGTTAGCAGAAACAGAGCTAATGAACAAAGTAAGTGTTTTTGAACAGTATGAGGATTCTCAATGCAAGTGAGGAAATCTGGTGTAGAATGAATGAGTTAGCTTGAATTTCTCTTTGGAATCAATGGAAGATTCAGTTTGTCATAAGTGTATCACTTGAAACTAAGATGCCCAACAATTCCTATGGAGAACTAAGCCATAACCCAGAGATTCGAGAAGAAACAGCAAAGTTCTCTGTAAACTTACCATTTCCATTACTCCTGTGATTCTTCAAGTTAGAACTGTGTTAGTTGTGCTGTAGTTCTAACTTACCTTAGAAAGTGCTGTAAGAAACACTCGAGTTTCTACTGTACAAGTAAACAGAAACAGAGCTAATGAAGAAAGTAAGTGTTTCTTTGAATGATATGAAGTTTCTCAATGCAAATGGTGAAATCTGGTGTAGGATGAAGGAGTTAGCTTGAATTTGTCTTTGGAATCATAGGAAGATTCAGATTCTCAAATGTGTAACACTTGAAACTAAGAAACCCAGTATTTCCTATGCAGGCCTATACATAACACAGAGATTCCTGAAGAAACAGCAAAGTTCTCTGTAGACTTACCATTTCCATTTCTCCAGTGATTCCTCAAGTGAGAACTGTGGTAGTTGTGCTGTAGTTCTAACTTACGTTGGAAAGTGCTGTAAGAAACACTGGAGTTTCTACTGTACAAGTACGCAGAAACAGAGCTAATGAACAAAGTAAGTGTTTCTTTGAATGATATGAAGATTCTCAATGCAAATGGTGAAATCTGGTGTAGAATGAAGGAGTTAGCTTGAAATTGTCTTTGGAATCATTGGAAGATTCAGTTTCTGAAATGTGTAACTCTTGAAAATAAGAAACCCAGTATTTCCTATGCAGGCCTATGCATTACAGAGATTCCTGAAGAAACAGCAAAGTTCTCTGTAAACTTACCTTTTCCATTACTCCAGTGATTCTTCAAGTGAGAACTGAGTTAGTTGTGCTGTCGTTCTAACTTACGTTAGAAAGGGCTGTAAGAGCCACTGGAGTTTCTACTGTACAAGTAAGCAGAAACAGAGCTAATGATCAAAGTAAGTGTTTCTTTGAATGATATGAAGATTCTCAATGCAAATGGTGAAATCTGGTGTAGAATGAAGGAGTTAGCTTGAAATTGTCTTTGGAATCATTGGAAGATTCAGTTTCTCAAATGTGTAACTCTTGAAAATAAGAAACCCAGTATTTCCTATGCAGGCCTGTGCATTACACAGAGATTCCTGAAGAAACAGCAAAGTTCTCTGTAAACTTACCATTTCCATTACTCCAGTGATTCTTCAAGTGAGAACTGTGTTAGTTGTGCTGTCGTTCTAACTTACCTCGGAAAGTGCTGTAAGAAACACTGGAGTTTCCACTGTACAAGTAAGCAGAAACAGAGCTAATGAACAAAGTAAGTGTTTCTTTGAATGATATGAAGATTCTCAATGCAAATGGTGAAATCTGGTGTAGAATGAAGAAGTAAGCTTGAATTTGCCTTTGGAATCATTGGAAGATTCAGTTTCTGAAATGTGTAACACTTGAAACTAAGAAACCCAGTATTTCCTATGCAGGCCTATGCATAACACAGAGATTCCTGAAGAAACACTAAAGTTCTCTGTAGACTTACCATTTCCATTACTCCAGTGATTCTTCAAGTTAGAACTGTGTTAGCTGTGCTGTAGTTCTAACTTACGTTGGAAAGTGCTGTAAGAAACACTGGAGTTTCTACTGTACAAGTAAGCAGAAACAGAGCTAATGAACAAAGTAAGTGTTTCTTTGAATGATATGAAGATTCTCAATGCAAATGGTGAAATCTGGTGTAGAATGAAGGAGTTAGCTTGAAATTGTCTTTGGAATCATTGGAAGATTCA
>PVIW01016383.1:0-16845 GCA_004026585.1 Noctilio leporinus | reverse complement strand
GGGAACCAACTGTATGGGAAAACATAATTGCCAATGATACCTCAGACAAGGGTCTGATCTCCAAAATATATAAAGAACTAATGCGACTCAACACCAGGGAGACAGACAGCCCAATTAAAAAATGGGCAAAGGACCTGAACAGACAACTCACTGAGGAAGATATACAAAGGGCCCAGAGGCATAGGAAAGAATGCTCAACATCGCTAGTCATCAGAGAGATGCAAATTAAAACTGCATTAAGATACCACCTCACCCCTGTCAGAATGGCAATCATCAGCAAATCAACAAACAACAAGTGTTGGCGAGGATGCGGGGCAAAGGGAACCCTCATGCACTGTTGGTGGGAATGCAGGCTGGTGTAGCCACTGTGGAAAACAGTATGGAGTTTCCTCAACAAACTAAAAATGGAACTGCCTTTTGATCCAGCAATTCCACTACTTGGACTATACTCAAAGAATCCTGAGACACCAATTCATAAGAACCTATGCACACCTATGTTCATAGTGGCACTATTTACAATAGCCAGGTGCTGGAAGCAGCCTAAGTGCCCATCGGTGGATGATTGGATCAAAAACCTTTGGTACATTTACACAATGGAATTCTATATGGCAGAAAGAAAGAAGGAACTTGTACCCTTTGCAACAACATGGATGGAACTGGAGAGTTATGCTTAGTGAAATAAGCCAGTCAGTGAAGGACAGGTATCCTATGATCTCACCCATTACAGGACAATAATGAGCAAAACTAACAATAAGCAAAACCGAACCAAGTGTAGGAATACAAGGAATAGGCCGTCAGTGGTCAGGGGGAAAGGGGTTGAGGGGAGGGGGGAGGCAGAGGCAAAGAAGGGGAGCAGCTTAGACAAGAACCTAGTATAAAGGAACCATGGCCATGGACAACAGGTGGGATTGACTTTGGGGGAGAATGGGTGGGTGGGGAGGGGGACAGAGGGGAGCAAAAAGGAGATGGATGTAATACAACAACAATAAAGTTAAAAGAAAAAGAAAAGAAAAGAAAAAAAAAAAAAGATTTGGAGTAGAGATGGCTATATCCTTGCCCTCCCAACAAAGAAGTAGGCAGATCTTGGCCATATATGTGGCAGTTCTTCTATGTTTCAGTCCCCACCTGTGGTGTTCACCACCCTCTTACTTCCCCTTGAGTATCTTCCAACATGTGAAGAAGCTGGAGAACATCTGGGGTTTGACTTTCTGGAGTAGTACCAACCAAATAATAATCCACCAAAGTTTGATTTAATCCACCAATATTTCCTCAACTTTTTTTCGTCTAGGTAACCTTTCATCAATCAAAAGTTTATCTGATTATCCCATGATAGTAGTTATATTTTTCATATTGGCTGATTGAGTAAAATATATAATGAAAAAGTTTTTAAGAGTTCAGCACATTTAGAAGAATCTGTTTTATTAATCACAACAGCAGCCATCAATGTTTTAGAAATAGTAGTAAATATGTGCAGGATATATTTATTGAAAATAAATGCAATACCTCATTCACAGGTAGGTTCACAGGTCCCTCACAATGACTTCCTGGTTAACCTGATG
The DNA here is from genome assembly GCA_004026585.1 of Noctilio leporinus. NCBI lineage: Eukaryota > Metazoa > Chordata > Mammalia > Chiroptera > Noctilionidae > Noctilio > Noctilio leporinus. Next base: position 15,286 of record PVIW01016383.1, on the reverse strand, counting down.
ATTGTGACCTCAGATTAAAAACCACCATCTTTACCACAAGAAATGATTGAAACAGGAAGTTTAATCTCACTGAAAGTTTCATACTAAGCATTCTTTCATGCCAGAAGGTTAGGGTGGAATCTTGCCCATATATCTCACAAATGTTTTTTTTCCTTAGAAGGTCTACACAGGGCTAGTTAATAGCTGAAAGAAAAAAATGCTCATGTTTCTGGGAGCCATCCTAAATGCTCATTTGAATGACTTCTACCAAAGCCATAAGTGGAGGAAACTGGTGGGAGAAATATTCAGGGTTAGATGTTTGGGAGCAGAAATGAACAAACAATAAGCCATTAATCATAGTTTGACTACTGTTACAAATACAAAAGAATATGTTTACCCAAACATGACTAATACAGAAGATCTACACAACTCTGAATATGCTATAAGCATTTAACAGTATGCTCTAGAAGGATGAATTTTGTAGTATATGAATTATATCACAATAAAGGTATTATTTTAAAAATAGAACAAAGTGGGAAAGATCACAATATCTGATATCAAACTATATTACAAGGCCATTGTAATCAAAATAGTCTGGTACTGGCATAAGAACAGACACACAAATCAGTGTAACATAATAGAAAGCTCAGAAATAAACCCATGTTTCTATGGTCAATTAATATTTGACAAAGGAGGCAGGAGCATAAAATGGAGTAAAAATAGCCTCTTCAATTAATGGTGTTGGGAAAACTAGACTGATACATGCTAAAAAATGAAACTAGACTACAAGCTTATACTATACAAAACAACAAACTCAAAATGGATAAAATACTTAAATATAAGTCATGACACCATAAAAGTCCTAGAGGATAGCATACTCAGTAATTGTTCAGATATCCTATGTAGCAATATTTTTGCCAATACATTTTCTAGGGCAAGGAAAATAAAGAGAAAAAATAAACAAATGGGACTACATCAAATTAGAAAGTTTCTACATGGCTAAAGAGACCATCATCACAATGAAAAGCGAACCAACTATATGGGAGAACATATTTGCCAATAATACATCAAATGAGGGCTTAATCTCCAAAATATATAAAGAAATCACCTGATTCAACACCAGGATGATAAACAATCCAATTAAAACGGACAAAGGACCTGAATAAATAATTCTCCAAGAAGGGCATACAGATGGTCCATACACATATGAAAAGATGCTCAACATTACTAGCCATCATACAGATGCAAATTAAAAACACGATGAGATATCACTTTACACATGTCAGAATGGCTATCATTAATAAGTCAACAAACAACAAGTGCCAGTGAGGATGTGGAAGAAAAGGAACTCTAGTGCACTGTTGGTGGGAATGCAGGCTGGTGCAGCCACTATAGAAAACAGTATGAAATTTCCTCAAAAAACTAAAAATGGAATTGTCCTTTGATTCAGCAATTCCACTGCTAGGATTATACCTGAAGAATCCTGAAACACTAATTCAAAAGAACCTGTGCACCCCAATACTCATAGCAGCACTATTTACAATAGCCAAGTGTTGGGAACATCCTAAGTACCCATTAGTAGATGAGTGAGTTTAAATACTATGGTACATTTATGCAATAGAATACTATGCAGCAGTTAAGAAGAAGGAGCTCCTACCTTTTGTGACAACATGAACGGAACTGAAGAATATCTTTTTTTTTTTTTTAAGATTTTATTTCATTATTTTTAGAAAGAGGGGAAGGGAGAGAGACAGAGAGGGAGAGAGACACCAATGTATGGCTGCTTCTCACCTGCCTCCAGCCACAGACCTGACTGGAGACCCGGCCTGCAACCTTGTTATGTGCCCTGGCTGGGGAATCGAACCTGCGACCCTTAGGTTCATAGGCCGGCACCATATCCACTGTGCTACCAGCCAGGGCTGAAGAATATCTTGATAAGTGAAATAAACCAGTCAGTGAAATACAAATACCATATGATCTCACCTATAACAGGAACCTAATGAACAAAATAAACTAACAAACAAATAGAATCACAAGCATGGAAGCATGGAACAGATTGACAGTGACCAGAGGGGAGCAGGTAAGGAGATAATGATAGAAATAAGGGAAAGACTAGCCAAAGAACATGTATGAATGACCCACAGATATGGACAATAGTGTGAGAATTGACTGTGGAAATGGGTGTTGGGATGGGCAGAAGAAGGCAAAGTTGGAAAAATTGGGATAACTATAATGGAATAACAATAAAAAAATAAAGTCAAAAAATTTGAACAACCTTTTTAATATATATTATATTTTAATGTTTAACAACAACAACAAAGAAAAAGACTTTAAACTCTAAAAATATACTTAACCATGACTGTGATCAAGGGTATTGAAGTCAATACGGTTGCCATATTACCACCCCTACAACTGAGCCCCTTGTACTTCTAATATCCAAGGGCCTATGAATTTAGGCTGTCCTCAGCTTCACAGAAAACTCACTCTCATTGATGTCATCTATCTGACTTTGTATATTCTGAAAAGATGGTAAGGAAAAATATCAAGTAGTGAAGTGGAGTGAAGGGGAAAGCACTGATAATGGAATTAGACAGACTGAAGTTGCTGTTTCACCTTGGTTAAGTCATATCACCTCTCTGAGACTCTTCTTACTGTTATGTTTTATTACTTGCTCCTGTCTCTTGAAATTACTTTGAGAAATAAATGATTCAATGAACACAAAATGCTTAGCATAATACCTAGCTGGTGCAAACTGACCTGAGTCACTTAGTAATGCACAACTATTATTTGTTAAATAATGATAGCTGGCAAACAAATTTGAATTGGTGAGGTCCAGCTACTCCTCTATGCTCTTATTACCAAATTATAATAAAAAACAAGGGCTTAGATGAAATTCTGCTTCATTTAGAAATTATTTATTAGCAAAGTAGGCACAACACATCATAAAACCTGTTTCATAGCTTGATAAAGTTCCATATCTCTGTCTTTTTAAATGTACTGGGCACATCTATATGCAAGATAAAGCACGAGTCCTCTAGTTAACGTCATGCTGTCAGAAATTCTCCTAGACTAATGGCTGAGCACAGGACTCATTCAGGATCAAGTCACTCGTGTTGTCTTATGGATTCTTGTATTTAGTTCATGGAAAGCATTGATGGGTGAAGTGTTCTATAAACAGAAAGTTGTTCAAGTTGTAGATAGTATTATTCTTGTCTGCTGTGCTCTTAATAATTTTCTATATCCCTGTCCTATCAGTTGCTGAGAGATAAGTGGTGAAGTCTTCAACAATTGTGGATTTATTGATATCTATTTGTATCATTTTTCCTCAAATATAAGAAGCTCTGTTGTTACATACATACTCATGTTAAAGTGTTACATGTTCAGGGAGAATTGAGTCATATATAATAACAAAGTATCTTTTAGTATTTCTGATATTCCTTGCCCTTGGTATTCAGGGTCACCTCAACCAATGCCATAACTTTCTTCTTTCCCTGTTGGTTCAGAGGCACAAAAAACCCAAAGTATCAGGACAGCAGTCTTAACTTTCAGTTCAATGGAATCATCATTGTGTCATTTAGTGAAAGTATTCCTCCCTCTGGAATTAGGTCTTCTAGGCTAGCAGAACATAAAGTTGAGGGAACAGGAAGCAAATATTTTGCTATTGGGTCACTACAGGTAATAGTAAGCAGTGCCATTCCCATTTCTATTTCTTGATTCCCGGACCTGTGAATCCTGGCTATTGGAGAAACAGCACCATATATCAGACACTGACTCAGAGAATATAGAGCTTGTGAAGAATCTTGCCACAGCTCTGAAAGATATTTCCACTTAGCTGGTGCTATAATTGATAATTACATAAGACTGTTTCACTGTCCTATCATGCCAGCTACTTCAGGATAGGGTGGAACATGGTAAGGCTAGTGACTTTCATGAGCGTAGGCCCATTGCTGCACTTCTTTTGCTGTGAAGTGATTTTATTGATCATAAGTAATGCGGTGTGGAATATCATGATGGTACGTAAGACATTCTGTAAGTCCATGGATGGTAGTTTTGGTTGAAACTTTGCATGCAGGGAAGACAATTTGTATTGAAAGTAAATGCCTGTTCCAGTAAGATCAAATTCTGTCTCTTCCATGATGGAAGTGATCCAATGTAATCAGCTTACCACCAGGTAGTTGGCTCATTACTAAAGAGAATGATGCCAAATTGGGCATTCAGTATTGACCTGTGCTGCTGGCAGTTTGAGGACACGGTGGTAGTTATAGCCAGAGTTGCCTTATTGAGCAAAAGTTCATATTGTTGAGCCCATGCATAACCTCTGGCCCAGCTACCATAGCCACTTTGTACATGAACCCCATGGGAAATGACAGAAGTGTCTGGGAAAGAGGCTGCTTGGTGTTCACAAAATAGGTCATCCTATTCATTTGATTATTAAAATCTTCCTCTGCTAAGATCACCTATTGGTGAACATTCACATAGGAAATAAATATGACAGGGAGACACCCCAAATTGGAATTATATTCTGGAAGGTGGACCCCTTATAGTATAGGCTTCCCCCACGAGGTGAGTGTTCTAGGAACCCATCTGTATCAGTGTACCAGCTGGCATTAATATAAGAGGCTGCATTTAGCTTCGATGAAATTTTTTTGAAGACTCAAAGCATTTTCCCATTTCATGATAAGTTTGTTATGAGTGTACCTTCCCACACTGTGCTGAACGTTCAGCAGTTTTTGACCAAAACTGGCATGACCCCCGTAACCCGCCCCCCATATTTATCTGAGCTCATCATGAGCAATTTTTTGTTTGTTTCCCTGAATTAAAAAAAAAAAGTCCACAAAGGGAAACATTTTGCTAATGTAGAAGAGGTGAAACAGAAAAATGGAAAAGCACTACAAGGAATCAAAATCAACAAGTTCAAAAACTGTCTTGAGCTGTGTGGGGGGCAGACATCTCAATATGTGTATTGCATCAAATGGAGAATACGTTGAAAGTAACTGAAGTTTAAACATGTAAGAATAAATACTCAATTTTTATAAATAAATTCTGGTTTTGTAAGTTGCTCCCCCTCGTATCTTCACATTTTTCACCCATTTAGAGTGATCCATCCATTTACCTCTTCCCAAATTTCTTTCTCATTAATTTTCTGATCATGCTCCTTCTAAGTCCCTGACCATCCAACCAAACCATTGGCTCTAGCTCATCAATCAGTATATAATCACACATATGACTATTTATCCTTTAAAAAAAAGTGACCAACTAGGTGCACTGCTGCAAGTTCTGCTCACTGAAAGGATTGCCTTTAACCGCTGTCCTTCAGGGGTATCCCAAAGAAAAACTGTAGTGCCACAGCTGTTTACTTTTGGGTGGTACCTATATATCATATGGAAACATCTGTAAACAAAGTCCATCTTTCTTCCTCTATCTCCTGATCATAGAGACCTTCCCATGAGATCATAGGTGCAGACTGGAAGAGAAAAAGCAGAGTAGCAGCATTTGGGTCTCTCTTTCATGTAGCTTGTGCCTTCAGAACACGTTAGTGACATTTGCAGTGGTGCTGTGTACACCCAACTTTATGTCTTAGTGGGTCCTACAACACCCAGTTTATGATGGGCAACTCAGGTCACATGTTAACTTGGTGGTACATGGTTAAGGGTTCAGTCTCTACTAATGTCCAGTGGCAGGCTAAGAGCTGTTTCTCAAAAGAGAAGTAGTTATTTGCAGGATGGTAGGACTTTGCTTCAAAATCCTAAGGACCTGCTCACGTTAAGCCAGGACAGTGTTTCTAACACATCCACTGTGGGACCACCTTGTAGCCCATGTTTGAGCAAACCTGGAAAGCCATTACTCACTTTCTGATCTGTGACATTAAATGCAAATTCCTCTGCTTAGTGAGAATATATTGATAAATTCAGCCTAATTCAACCATATGTTTTTTCCATCATCACCACACATTTTATTTGTTCCCCTCAGATTTGATTATATAAATTAGAAAATGTACATATTTCTTTTGGAGTGTGATGCACCTCTTCATGGGTCAACACAAATTGTATCTCACATACAAGGGCCTGCTAACATTTGAGTCCAGTGGTAGGTCTATAAGCAAAGAAGAGTGGTTGAGATAGGTTCTGAGTAGAATCAACATTGTCCTGCATTGGCAACTGCCTCAAGAGAAGTCAGTAAAGTTTCCTCAGGCAATGGAGGGTTAATCTCTTCAGATCGAAATGAAAAGGCCAACATCTCTGTGGCCAGAGTGGTCGTGGCCACTTCTAATGGGGAGTGTAGAGATATTTTATTTAAGTAAAGAATAATAATTAGAATTTAGGAGTTCAATAACTCCAGCTTCTTCATCAGGGTTTTTCCACATGCTCCCATTCGAACTCATAGTATCCAATATTCTCTTAATCAATACTCTCATTTTAAGAGTAGACACCCTGCAAAGGCTGGGAGTTCAACTTGCATTATAATTCAGTCAGTTGCAGGATGAGATTCTATGGTTGATTTTCAGAAATTTCAGCCCCATGGCTATTGAAGATAAGAGTATTGTTCAGGGCACATATAGAAGCTGAGATCATTTATGTGATGCTTGCACTGGGGATCCTAGTTCCTGGATTCATTTCTCTCTTGCACCATTTTGTCCATCAATATTAGAAGCAACCAAACAATACCATTATATTAATTCGTTTTCAAAAATAGTTGAAAGAATCACAAACAGTCACTTAGCTCTTTGCTTTTTATAAGTGGTTGATTAGAAGTATCCCAAGCAGATAGTTTATGTATCTTATAAACAAGCCATGCCATGATTTGTTAGTGCTCTTTTTACTACTGAGGATAGTCTTTAGTGCCTTCAAATCTAATAATTAAAGAGCCAATTTCAGAACTGTAGAACCAATTCAGAAAATTTATACTTAAATTTAACTAAAGACATGAAAGACCTGTGCACTGAACACTATAAGATGTTGATGACAAAAATCAAAGAAGACACTAATAAATGGAAAGATATTCAATGCTCATGAATTAGAAGAATTAATAGTTTTAAATTTCTGTACTACCCAAAGCAATTTACAGGTTCAAATGAATAAATTAATGTAGGCATTTTGAAATAATGAAAAGAAAACTTTGTATTAATATGATTTGAGAAGCTGACAGAAGGCAGTAATTAAACGATGAAATGTATGGATGTGAAAGGGAAAAAAAGTACATATTGGTGGTTACAGAATAGACAGGGATATGTTAAAAAGAATAAAGGAAATGGAAAAGCCAAAGAATTTATATGCATGACACATGGACATGAACGAAGAGGGGCATTACCAGAGGAAATGGGGTGGAGGGGGGAAAAGGGGGGAAAATTGGGACAACTGTAATAGCAAAATAAATAAAATATATTTTGGGATGGGTGTAATACAACAGCAATAAAAATACATTTTAAAAATATTTTTTATTTTTTTAAATTAAATTATTATCAAAATTCTGATTGCCTTGTTCAGAGAAATAGAAAAAACAATCCGGAGAAGTTTAGACAAGAATCTAGTATGAAGAAACCATGGACATGGACAACAAGTGGGATTGACTTTGGGGGAGAATGGGTGGGTGAGAAGAGGACAGAGGGGAGCAAAAAGGGGATGGATGTAATACAACAACAATAAAATTGAATTAAAATAAAAAAGAAATAGAATACTACTAGAACCTAAAATCATCATCATGTCCTTTTCCAGTCGCTAAAATCCTGAACCAAAAGTACCATTTTTACTTCTAAAAACCATAAATTAGGGGTTTTCGTTGTTTGATTTTCATTATTTTGAAATTATTACTGAGATAAAATTCACATAACATAAGATTCAGTATTTTAATCATTTGAAAGTGGACAATTCAGTGATTACTTCAGCAGCACATATACCAAAATTGGAATGATACAGAAAAGATAATCATGAAAGTGGACAATTCAGTGGTTTTTTAGTATATTTACAATATTGTGGAACCATCATGACTAATTCCAGAAAATTTTCATCATCCCAAAAAGAAACCCTAAACATGTTAATCAGCCATCCCCCATTCCTTTTATCCTCTGGAAACCACCAATTTACTTTCTGTTATCTATGGATTTGTCTGTTCTTCATGCTTCATATGAATGGAATCATACAACATGAGACATTTTGTGTCTGGCTTTTTTACTCAATAAAATTTTTTCATTGTTCAAAAAACCCTAAAATTTGTATGGAATCACAAAAGGTCCCAAAGAGCCAAAGCAGCCTTGAGAAAAAAAGAACAAAGTTGGCAGTCTCATGCACCCTGATTTAAAACTATATTACAAAGCTATAGTAATCAAAACAGTATGATACAACATAAAAACAGACAGATTCATGGAACATAATAGAGAACTCAGAGATAAACCCACACATATATGGTTAATTAATGTAGGAAGGAGCCAAAAATATATAATGGAGAAAGGAGAGTATCTTCAATAAATGGTGTTGGGAAAACTGAAGAGACACATGCAAAAAAAATGAACCACTGCTATCTTATACCATACCAAAAATAAACTCAAAATGTATTAAACACTTGAATGAAAACACTTGAAATCATAAAACTCCTAGGAGATAACAGGTGGTAAGCTTTCTGACATTGGCCTTGGGGCTGAGATTTTGGATCTGAATCCAAAGAAAAAAGGCAACAAAAACAAACTAAACTAAATTGTTTCTGCACAGCAAAGGAAATCATCAAAAAAGATAAAGAATCAACCTATTGAATCAGATAAAATAATTGTTAATCATATATCTAATAAGGGGTTAATGCCTAAAATATATAAAGAACTCATAAAACACAATGGTAAACAAAACAAAAAAAAAAAACATTTGGGGGGAATGGGTGGGTGGGGAGGAGGACAGAGGGGAACAAAAAGGGGATGGATGTAATACAACAACAATAAAATTTAAAAAGAAAAAAATATATATAACATTCCAATTTAAAAATGGCAAGAATCACTGATTTGATTCCCAGTCAGGGCACATAACCAGATTGCAAACCAGGTTTCCAGCCAGGTCCCTAACTGGAGGTAGTTGAAAGGCAACCATACATTGATGTTTCTCTCCCTTTCTTCCTCCTTCCCTGTCCTTCTCTCTAAAAGCAATGAATAAAATATTTTTTAAAAAAGATATAAAAATTAGGCCCTGGCTGGTGGCACAGTGGATAAGGCGCTGGTTCCAACCCAAAGGTTACTGGTTCTATACCCCACCCAGGGCACTTAATGAGGTTGCAAGCCAGGTCTCCAGCCAGATAGGTGGCTGGAGGCAGATGAAAGTCAACCATACATAGATGAAAAAAAAATAAAGTAAAAAGATATAAAAATTATAAATAAATGAATAAATAAAATGAACAGAGGCTCTGAATAGATATTTTTCCAAACAAGACATACAATTTTTAGGGGGGAGTAGGTGGGTTGGTAAGAGGAGAGAGGGGAGGGGAAATGGGATGGATGTAATACAACAACAATAAAATTAACTTAAAATAAAAGATATACAGATGGCCAAAAAGTATGAAAAAAGATGCTTAAATCACTAACTACTAGGGAAATGCAAATTAAGACCACAATGAGATCACATTACACCTGTTAGAACAGGTATTATCAAAAAGACAAGAAATAACAAGTGCTGGCAAGGATGTGGAGAAAAGGAAACCTTGTGCATTGTTCAAAATGTAAGTTGGTTTAACCACTATGGAAAACATTATGGAGGTTCCTCAAAAATTTTTTTAAAAAGAACTACCATATGATCCAGAACTTCCAGTTTGGGGTATTTAACAACAAAAACACTAATGTGAAAACATATATGCACCACTGTGTTCATTGCAGCACTATTTCAATAGTCAGATATGGAAACAACCTTAAGTGTTATTTCATAGATGAAAAAAGAATATGTGATATACATAAATTTGGTCATAAAAACATACTATATACATAAAGGGGCAAAATATATAATGGAGAAAGGAGAGTATCTTCAATAAATGGTGTTGGGAAAACTGAAGAGACACATGCAAAAAAATGAACTATGCTGCTATCTTATACCATACCAAAAATAAACTCAAAATGTACAATTATTTGTATGGAGAATAATACAATAATAATAATAATACAAGAATAAACTGTGTTCACAACTATAAGCCTATTTTAGCTCCACCCTTGTATTTGGCCACAAAAACAAAAACAAACAAACAAACAAAAAAAACAATGAGTCCTAGCTGGGGTTCAGTGAATAGGTGCCAGCATGTGAACCCAAAGGTTGCTGGTTTGATTCCCAGCCAGGGCACATAACCAGGTTGTAAGCCAGGTCTCCAGCCAGGTCCATAGCTGGAGGCATGTGAAAGGCAACCATACGTTGATGCTTCTCTCCCTTTCTGCCTCTCTTCCTTCCCCTCTATCTGAAAATAATAAATAAAATCTTTTTAAAAAAGCTATTAAAAATGAAATCTTGACATTTGTGACAACATGGGTGAGCCTTGAGGGCATTATGCTACATAAAATAAGTCGGGGAAAGACAAATACAATACGATTTCACTTACATATGAAACTTAAAAACAACAAGAAACAAAAACCAAGCTCTTAGATAGAAAGAATAGATGGCTGGTTGTCAGAGGCAGAGATTGGTGAGTGGGTGAAGTGGGTTAAAATATACTAACTTCCACTTATAAAATAACTAATCCTGAGGATATCATATATAGTATAGCATGATGACTATAGTTAATAATACTGTATTACATACTTGAATGTTGCTAAGAGGATGGATTTTATTATGTTTTTATTTACAAAAAAGATTTTTAAATGTAGAATAGTCTTTCACAGATTATTTTTCAGTTATATACCTTCCTAGACTTTATTTTTCTTTGCATTTGTTTTGGTGTTTTTTCCTTAGAAAATTGTCCATCTCATCTGTGTTTTATTTATTTTTAATATATTTTATTGATTATGCTATTACAGTTGTCCCAATTTCCCTCTTTGTCCTCCTCCACCCAGTACCCCTCATTCCCTCCAGCAATCTTCCCTAGTTCATGTCCATGGATTATGCATATAAATTCTTTGACTTCTACATTTTCTATACTATTCTTAACATTCCCTTGTCTATTTTGTACCTACTAATTTTTACTTCACCTTTTCCTCCCAACTGATAATCCTGCAAGTGATCTCCATATCTATGGTTTTCTTTTTGTTCTGCTTACTTCTTTAGTTTGTTTTTCAGATTCAATTGTTGATAGTGGTGAATTCATTGCCATTTTAATGTTCATAGTTTTGATCTTCCTCTGTTTCTTAAATAAGTCCCTTTAACATTTCATGTAATAATGGCTTAGTAATGATGAACTCCTTTAGTTTTACCTTGTCTGGGAAGCATTTTATCTGCTCTTCCATTCTAAATGACAGCTTTGCTGAATAGTGTAATCTAGGTTGTAGGTCCTTGCTTTTCATCACTTGGTAGTCCCTGCTTGCCTGCAGTTTTTTGTTTTTTGGGTTTTTTTTTTAATTAATTATTTTTAGAAACTAGTTGACAGTCTTATAAGAAATTCTTTGTAAGTAACTCTTTGCTATTCTCTTCCTGCTTTTATGATTCTCTTTATCTTTTACCTTTGGCATTTTAATTATGATGTGTCTGGATGTGGTCCTCATCGGGTTTAACTTGTTTGGGACTTTCTGTGCTTCCTGAACTTGAATGTCTATTTCTTTCACCAAATTAGGGAAGTTTTCTTTCATTACTTTTTCAAATAAGTTTTCAATTTCTTGCTCTTCCTCTTCTCCTTCTGGCATGTCTATGATTTGGATATTGGTACGTTTGAAGTTGTCCCAGAGGCTCCTTAGCCTATCCTGAGGGTTTTCTTGGATTTTCTTTTCTTCTTTCTGTTCTGATTGAATGGATTTTTCTTATGTTGCAAATCATTGATTTGATTCTCAGCTTCCTCCACTCCATTGTTGGTTGGTTGTAAATTTTTCTTTATTTCACTTAGTGTAAGCTTCATTTCTGCCTGGGTCTTTTTTATGCTGTTGAAGTACCCAATGAGTTCCTTGATCATTCTAATAACCAGTGTTTTAAACTTTGCATCTGATAGATTACTTGTCTCCATTTTGTTTGGTTCTTATTCTGGAGTTTTGTTTTGTTCTTTCACTTGGGCCATATTTCTTTGTCTCTTCATTTTAGCTAACTCCCTATGTTTGTGTATTAGATATAGCTTCTTTGACTCCCTGTCCTAGTATCATGACTCAGTATAGAAAAGCACACCTGTAACTTGGATAGGGTGTAGCCGTAGGTAATCACCAGGGCAGGGCAACCATGTTGCTACTCTGTGCCTCTGTGTTGGGGAGAGCTCAGTGGGGTGGGGTGGGGGGGGCAATGACTGCTCCCTGATCCCTGGAGTTTTGTCCAGGAGGAAGCTGTCTCCCTACACTTACCCTGATGCCAGTCACTTAAATTTCTCCACAGATGCCACTGATGCCCTTCCAGCTATTGCCCTGGTGCTGAAGCTCAGAGGGAGTAAGTCTGCATAAGTCCTAAGTCAATTGTGGGCCCTTTAAAAGGAGACTCCTAAGAATACCACAGTTTCTTCTGCTGCCCCAACCCCCAGTGGTTTTTATAGTCAGAAGTTACGGGGACTTATCTTCCTGGTGCTGGAAACTTGAGCTGGGTGCTCTGGTATAGGGATGGGATCCCTCACTCCCGAGGTATTCCTTCCAATTTTTATCCACCACATGTGGATGTGGAACCACCCATTTCATATCTATGTGCCTCTCCTTATCTCTCTTACCCATCTGAATGAATGTAGTTCCTTTTCTTTTAATTTTATTGTTGTTGTATTACATCCATCCCCTTTTTGCTCCCCTCTGTCCCCCTCCCCACCCACCCATTGCCCCCAAAGTCAATCCCACCTGTTGTCCATGTCCATGGTTCCTTTTTACTAGGTTCTTGTCTAAATTGCTCCCCTTCCTTGCCTCTTCCTCCCCTCTTGAATGTAGTTTCTTTAATGCCTTGGTTGTTGGGCTTCCATAAAGCTCTATTTTCTGATGATTCTAGGTGATATTTATTATGTAGTCTAGCTGTAATTTTTGCTGTGGTTGTGTGAGGAGGCAAGCCATATTTACCTATACTTTCATCTTGACTGGAAGTCCTAAAAGAGTAGATTTTAAAAGTCCTCATCACACACAAGAAATATTGTGCTGATATATGGTGATAGGTATTAACTAGGCTTATTTTGGTGATTATTTCACAATATATAAAAATACCTAGTCACTATGTTGTACAACTAAAACAAAAATGTTACATGTCAATTATACCTCAATAAAATAAATCAAATTAAAATTTTAAAACTCATTTTTGTATTATTGTATTATTGTTGTATTACACAACAACAATAAAATTAAATTTAAAAAACTCATTTTTAAGATTCTGTTTGTCTAAAATCATTCTCAGTACTAAAATCCATAGTAGTCAGGGTTATACAGAGAAACAGAACCAGGGTGATATAGATATACATATAGATAGATAGATAGATAGATAGATCCATCTCTTCTAGAAGATATTTAATTATTATGAGTAACTGTTGCCTTATGCAATTATGGAGACTGAAGATCATGTAAGCTGCCATTTCCAAACTGCAGACTCAGGAAAACTGATGGGGTAATTTAGTCTGAGTCCAAAGGCCTGAGAATCATAGCAGCCAATGGTGTATGTCTCAGTCTGAGGGCCAGAGAAGATAAAATGTCTCATCTCACACACTGAAGCAGGTGAAAGAGGGCAAATTTTAACTTTGTCCACCTTTTGTTCCCACTATATTGGATATTTCCCACCCACTTTGGGGAGGATAATTTACTTCACAGAGTCCACAAATTCAAATGTTAAGCTCATTCAAACTCTAACCTCATAAACAACAAGACATTAGTTAAGATAGAAATAATGTATAATCTGTGTACTCTGCGGCCAGTCATTTTGACACATAAAACTAAAGCACCACAATCAAGTCTTATTGTTTTACACTATCTGATAATCTCTGTCTTTTCATTAGTTTGTTTCAGACAAGATCCATTAATTCATTCAATAAATGTTTATTGAGCATATAATAAGTACTAGGCATTGTACGAGGTACCGGGGATACAATGGTGAGCAAAACAGCATAGCATAATGCTTTAAAACACAAACTCTGGAATCAGCTTCCTGGGTTTGAGTCCTGGCTCTGTCATTTATTAATTTTATGAGCATGGGCAAGTTACTCTGTATTTTGTGTCTATTTCCTCCATAATGTCTCATGGAGTTGCTATGAGAATTACATGAGTTAATATTCATAAATTGCTGAGAAAACTACCTGACATATAGTAAAAGTTATATATGTTTGTTAAACCACAAAAACTTGGGCCATCCCTCCCCGCAAGGAACTTAGAGTCTAGTGGGAGAGGCTGGCTTTGATTTAAAAATCTCATAAATAAATATAAAATAAAAATGTGGTCACGGCTACAAAGAAGATTTACATGGAGCTATGAGAGTTTGTATTTTGGGGATTTGACCAAGGACATTATCTCCAAGGAAGTAGTATTTGAGCTGAAGATAAATAGGAGTAAATTAGGTGAAAACCGTGTCTTTGGAAGGAGTATGATGAGTGATTCTGTATTTCCTGTCTTCCTAATTAAGCACTCTATTGAATGAGGGCATGACCCAAGTCTTAAACTTCTTATATTTCATCACATCCAGTAATCATAATAGGAGTCCTGAACAAGTCTAATGATGTTTGTGACAAGAAAGAGCTGCCACCCTGGAGGCTTATTTTTCTCTCCTCCTGCCTGGCTACCCCAAATCTAGTAAACTAACTGTACAAAAAAAAAATGCTTCGGGATATTGAAACACTCTGACTAGAAGACAAGGCCACTGAAGGGAAGCAGCAACTGAATAATGAATGCAACCCTCTGTATTAGCATTTTGACTGCTATATCACTTCAAAAATATTTGCTCTATAGATTTACTCTTGGGAAGCTAAGAAGCTGTACCAAGCAGAGGCCACTGTGAGCTGAGACTCCTTGTGCTTCCTTGAGGCATTTAATTTTGAAGTCCACGATTCTCTAAAGAGGCATTCTTTACAAACCAAAGTCTCCATTTCATCACATGTGGCTAAAGGGTTGAAATCATCAGGCACCTGCAACAATTTTGTATCCAGGATTTTTTCTCTTGTCAACTACAGATAAGGAAACAAATGTATGAAAGAGATATCTTTTTTCTTATTTTTTTCTTCTTTTTTTTTAAATTTTATTGTTGTATTACATCCATCCCCTTTTTGCTCCCCTCTGTCCCCC
>PVIW01016382.1:5451-16952 GCA_004026585.1 Noctilio leporinus | reverse complement strand
GATGATTGGATCAAAAAACTTTGGTACATATACACAATGGAATTCTATGTAGCAGAAAGAAAGAAGGAACTTGTACCCTTTGCAACAACATGGATGGAACTGGAGAGTATTATGCTTAGTGAAATAAGCCAGTCAGTGAAGGACAAATATCATATGATCTCACCTCTTACGGGACAATAATGAACAAAACTAATAACAACCAACACAGAACCAAGTATATGAATACAAGGAATAGGCCTTCAGTGGTCAGGGGAACGGGGTAGGGGGGAGGGAGAGGTAGAGGCAAAGATGGGGAGCAGCTTAGACAAGAACCTAGTATAAAGGAACCATGGACATGGACAACAGGTGGGATTGACTTTAGGGGGAATGGGTGGGTGGGTGGGGGGACAGAGGGGAGCAGAAAGGGGATGGATGTAATACAACAATAAAATTAAAAAAAAAAAAAAAAAAAGAATTTCCTAAAGTAACTGAAAAAAAAAAAAAAAAAGATTTTCTATCCCTTGCTCTTCTTCATTTCCTTCTTATATCCCTATGATACAAATAACATTATGTTTCATGTTTTCCTACAGCTCCCTTAGACTGTCTTCATTCTTTTTGAGTTTTGTAGTAGTAGTTGTTGTTGTTGCTCTTTTGGGTAGTTTCTTCTATCTTTTCCCCCAGCTCACTGACTTGATCCTCTGCTTCATCTAGCTTGCTTTTAATTCCTTCTAATGTATTCTTCATTTCAGATGCTGTATTCATTTCCTTCTGGCTTTTATTGATACTTTCTATGTCTTTTTCATGCTAATCTAGTTGCTAGTAAGTTTCTTGTAGCTTCTCTGGAATTTTTTGTAGTTCTCTGTGAGCATCCTTATAACCATTATATTGAACTCAATGTTTGGTAGTTTGCTTGCTTCAAGTTCATTAAGCATTCTTCCTGGGGATCCTCTTCTTTTATTTGGGGGTTGTTTCTTTGTCTCTCCATTTTAAGCGACTATTCTTGTTTGTTTCTCTGTATTAGATTGATCTGCTTTAACTCCTGTCTTCATGGTATGACATTCTGTGGTAGGAGACCTGTGGGACTCAGTGATACATTCTTCTTGATCTCCTGAGCTGGATGCTATTCAGATGCCCTTTATGCCATTTACATGGGCTATCTGGTTGTAATTGAGTTTAGTTATTGTTGGGTCATTCTTTGGTGGTCTTTCCTTTTGACTGGCTGACTCAGAGTCATATCACCCACCACATCTTATATACTGTTGTACAGGTGCTCCCAGAGCAAAACTAAACAGGCCAGGAAATGAACCCACACCTGCAAAAACAACTTCTACCCACAATGACAGTATAAACAGCAAATGAGCAAATATTAATAAATGTGTAAAGAGATTGAGAGTATAATAAGAAATAAAAAATAAGATGAGATGACTAACTGAAATAAAAGTGTTTTTGAGAGGATTGAGGGAGAAGAAATAAGAGCAGAGAATAGGACAAGGTGAAAAAAGAAAGAAGAAAACTTTACATTTTAAATTAAAAATGGATGAAAGAGGGAAGAATGGAGTAAGAAATGGGGAAAGTATAGTATTAGGCTTAAACAAAAAGAAAAAGAATTTTAATGTTGTGAAAAAATAAGAACCAAATTGGAGAAAAAGGTCCACCATAGAAATATTAAGAACAAACAGACAGAGAAGGGAGATGGTAACAGAGTAGAGGACAGCACTGACAATATTCTCAAGCACTGCAGCAGCTAAAGGATAGGGTAGGGAGCACAAAACAGCTGCAAGTCCTTGAGAAATGGAGTGGTAAGCATCTGGATTCAGGGGTGCACAGGCCAGAGGCTGCAGAGATCTACAGGAAAGAAGGTGAGAGTTTTGAACTGGCTGGCAGGCAGGCCAAGATCGCTCTGGGCATTAGCGGCTTTGCCCAGAGAGGCAGCTCTGACTGAAGACAGCTTTAGGCTCCCTGGTCACTAGAAATCAAGCAATAAAGTGTGGACAGTGAATGCAAACTTGGGGAGAATTGAGGAATTGAACTCTTACAGGGGAGAGGCTGTGTGAAAGCTCTTCTCTGGAGGCTGAGAGAGAGGAAGCACCTACTGGGGCCAGAGGTGGAGGAGGAGAGACTCACCAAGAGCAGGAACATGGGAGTGTACCAGCCGGGGTGGCATGAAGGTGGAACACTGGACTGATGCACCACCAGGGGACAGGGCAGCTTAGAACCCCAGTTAGAAGGAAGGCCCAATCCTGCATACCCACACTGTTCCATAGGCTTCCACAAAAACTGCAGCTTGAAACTGTGTGAGAAGGGAACTTGCTGATGGTACAACCAGCAGTGCCCATCACAGATGGTGAAAATCACCTCCAGGAACTGGCAGGGGAGGGCTAGCCATCACCTGTGCAAACAACATGCTGAGGAACTCCCCATAGAACCAGGTGCCCATTGCAGAAAGTGGAATCTTCCTCCAGGAACTGGAAGGGGATGGGTAACCATATCCGGCACAAACAGCAGCCTACCATACTCCCCCACAGAACCAGAGCGAAAAAAGAGAGCCCCAAAATGCTGGCAGGGTGGAATCCCAGCTAGGCTACTGAAGGCTTAGCCTACCTGGGGGCGTGACACTCAGAATCAGCCCTGACTGTAACAGCCATAGGCCTTGCCACTCCAAGGTCCTGCAGCCTCAATGCAGACTGCAGAGAATTTATCAAGGAAAAGAGGCAGACTCAGGAGATGGAGTGCTGCTAATCTCAAGCACCTGAGTTACACTGAGAGCTAAATGTATTATTATTTCTTATTTCTTTTTTTTTTAAAGATTTTATTCATTATTTCCAGAGAGAGGGGAAGGGAAAGAGGCAGAGAGGGAGAGAAGAATCAATGTATGGTTGCCTTTCACCTGCCTCCAGCTACGGACCTGACTGGAGACCTGGCTTGCAACCTGGTTATGTGCCCTGGCTGGGGAATTAAACCTGTGACTTTTGGGTTCGCAGGCCGGCACCTTAACCATTGTGCTACCAGCCAGGGCTTAAATGTATTATTAATCCCTAATATATCCTATTTAAAAATCACTTCTAGCCCTTACAATTAGTGCATTTTAAGTAATGCTTATATGATAATGTATCCCAAATCCCATATTTTTAATCCTCCTTTTTCTAAATTAATTTAACTACCCAAGATCCTCTTCCTACTCTTGTTTTAAAGTCTATTTACTCTCTTGCTACAACTCATTTCCAATCCTCAATTTAAGTATTCCTCCCCTCTACAGCCTCTTAAAACCTTTTTTTGGGGGATGTGCTACACTTTTTTTTTTTTTTTGGCTAAAAAACACACTTGTCCTCACTCCACCTTGACCAATCAATGCTCAATAAATGTGAAAAGGGAGGTAGATGTGGCAACTTTACAAACTTAGCTATCAAATGTTGTTATAAAGCATAATTATAAACCACCTCCTCTTCATTCCAAATACCTCTTAATATCTCTTTTTCTCTTTTTTACCTCATGCTCTCATCTCACCTATAGAGATGCTAGCTCATACATTGTTGATAGTGCTGTTGCAACACTTACGCACCAACTGGATTCACATTTTTATTTAATCCCTTTTCTTGTATGTTGCCCTTAATTTGTTCCCCCCTTTTCCTCTTTCTTTTCTATTTTTAAATTTAATTTTATTGTTGTTGTATTACATCCATCCCCTTTTTGCTACCCTCTGTCCCCCTCCTCACCCACCCATTTCCCACAAAGTGAATCCCACCTATTGCTCATGTCTATGGTTCCTTTATGCTAGGTTCTTGTCTAAACTGCTCCCCTTCCTTGCCTCTTCCTACCCCCTACCCCCAACCCCCTTCCCCCTGACCACTGAAGGCCTATTCACTGTATTCATATATTTGGTTCTGTTTTGCTTGTTGTTAGTTTTGTTCATTATTGTCCTGTAATGGGTGAGATCATATGGTATTTCTCCTTCACTGACTGGCTTATTTCACTAAGCATAATACTCTCCTGGTCCATCCATTCCTCCTTTTTTCTTTCTGCTATATAGTATTCCATTGTGTAAATGTACCAAAGTTTTTTGATCCAATCATCCACTGATGGGCACTTAGGCTGTTTCCAGCACTTGGCTATTGTAAATATTGCTGCTATGAACATAGGTGTACATAGGTTCTTATGAATTGGTGTTTCAGGGTTCTTCGGGTTAGTCCCAGTAGTGGAACTGCTAGATTAAAAGGCAGTTCCATTTTTAGTTTTTTAAGGAAACCCCATACTGTTTTTCACAGTGGCTGCACCAGCCTGCATTCCCACCAAGAGTGCACGAGGGTTCCTTTTGCCCCACATCCCAGCATTAAAAAGGACATAGAAACCATCAGTAATAACAAGGAGGAAATAAAAAATACAGTCTCAGAAATGAAGAACACAATAGAAGGAATTCAAAGCAGGTTAGAGGAAGCAGAGGACCACATCAGTGAATTGGAGAACAACAAGGAAAAAAAATAACCAGACATTGCAACAAGATGAAAAAAGACTGAAAAAGAATGAAGAGGTTTTCAAGAAAAATACAGGACAACATAATATGCAACAATATCCATATCATAGGGATACCAAAAGGAGAAGAGAATAAAGGAATATAACACCTGTTTGAAAAAGCAATGACAGAAAATTTCCCTAATTTGATGAGCAAAAATGTCACTCAAGCTCAGGAAGCACAGATGGTCACAATGAAGATTAACTCAAATAGGCCCATTCCAAGACACATTATAATTAAAATGGCAAATTTCAAAGACAAGAAGAGAATCCTAAAAGCATCAAGAGAGAAACAGCTAATAACATATAAGGGCACTCCCATAAGGTTATCAAATGATTTCTCAACAGAAACAATATAAGCCAGAAGGGAATTGCAACAAATATTCCAAGTATATGAAAAACAAAGGCATTCAACCAAGAACACTTACCCAGCAAGGCTCTGATTCAAAATGGAAGGGGAAATAAAGAGTTTCCCAGGAAAAATAAAGCTGAAAGAATACACCTCCACCAAACCAGCACTGCAAGAGATGCTAAAAGGACTGCTTTAAAAAGTTGAAGAAACAAAGAGAGACAGAGGAATACAGGAACAAAGGGGAAAATGTCAGTGAAGGAGTATTGGTCAATAATAACCTTAAATGTAAACATAAAATGCACCAATAAAAAAAAATAGGGTAGCTGAATGCATAAGAAAACATGAACCATATATATGTTGTGTACAAGAGACCCACCTCAGAATAAAAGACTGACACAGACTGAAAATGAAGGGATGAATAAATATATATCAAGCAAATGGACTCAAAAAAATCCTGGGGTAGCAATACTTATATCAGACAAATAAGATTTCACAATGAAAGCCATACTAAGAGACAAAGAAGTATATTTCACAATACTCAAGGGAAAAATCCACCAAGAAGACATAACCCTTGTAAACATATGCACCCAAAATAGGAGCACTCAAATATATAAGAAAAATCTTGGAGGACTTCAAGAAGGATATAGACAGCAACACACTCAGAGTAGGAGATTTTAACACCCCATTATCAATAACAGACGGATCTTCCAAGCAAAAAAACAAAACAAAACAAAACAAAACAAACAAATAAAAAACACCAAGGATATTGTAGCATTGAACAATGCTCTAGATGCAATGGACTTAACTGACATATACAGAACGTTTTACCCCAAAGAAGCAAAATACACATTCTTTTCTAATTCACATGGAACATTCTCAGATAAACCACATGGTAGGACACAAAGCAAGCCTCCACTAATTCAAGAAAATTGAAATCATACCAAGCATTTTCTCAGATTACAATGGCTTAAAACTAGAAACTGACCTCAAAGAAAAAAATCCAAAAACAATATAATTCATGGAGACTGAATAACGTGCTATTAAGTAAGGAACTGGTTAATAATGAGATCAAAGAAAAAATCAAAAAGTATCTGAAGACCTGACTGGTGGCACAGTGGTCAAGGTACCAGCCAGTGAACCCAAAGGTTGCTGGTTTGATTCCAAGCTGGGGCATATAGCCAGGTTGCAAGCCAGGTCTCTAGCCAGGTCCATAGCTGGAGGCAGGTGAAAGGCAACCACACACTGATATCTCTCTCCCTCTCTGCCTCTCTTCATTCCCCTCTCTAAAAATAATAAATACAATCTTTTTTAAAAGTATCTGGAAACAAATGAAAATGAATTCACATCACCCCAAAACCTATGAGGCACAGCAAAGGCAGTCCCTAGAGGTAAATTCATAGCAATACAGGACTACTTAAAAAGGCTGAAAGAAACTCATACAAACAACCTAACCATAAAGCTTGAAGAACTAGAAGAAGAACAACAAACAAAGCCCAGGGCAAGCGGAAGGAAGAAAATGATCAAGATCAAAGCAGAATTAAACAACATAAATATGAAAAGCACAATTCAAAGGATCAACAAATCCAGGAGCTGGTTCTTTGAAATGATAAACAAAATTGACAAGTCATTAACTAGACTCACAAGAACAAAGAGAGAGGACCCAAATAAACAAAATCAGAAATGACAGAGGAGAAATCACAACCAATACCACAGAAATACAAAAGATTGTAAGAAGTTACTACATACAACTATATGACAAAAAATTTGACAACTTGGGTGAAATGGACAAATTTCTGGAAATGTATAACCTACCAAAACTTAATCAAGAAGAAACAGAAAGCCTGAATAGACCAAAAACAGCTAGTGAAGTTGAAGAAGTAATCAAAAACTCCCAGAGGAGAAGACTACTGGACCAGATGGCTACCGAGGTGAATTATACCGAACAATTAGGGAAGAACTATCTCCTATCCTCCTCAAACTATTCCAAAATATCCAAAAAGAAGGAAGATTCCCAAACTCTTTTTATAAGGCCAGTGTTATTCTAATCCCAAATCCAGGTCAAGACACAACTAACAAAGAAAGCTCCAGGCCAATATCTCTGATGTACATAGATGCAAAAATTCTCAACAAAATATTGGTAAACCGGATCCAGAAATATATTTAAAAAATCATACACCATGACCAACTGGGATTCATTTCAGAGATGCAAGCATGGTTCAATATTCACAAATCAATAAATGTAATACAGCACATAAACAAGCTGAAAGACAAAATACATAAGATCATATCAATAGATGCCAAAAACCCATTTGATAAAGTGCAACATCCTTTTACAATAAAAACCCTCAGCAAGATGGGAATAGAGGGAGCATACTTCAACATAATAAAGGCCATATATGAGAAACTGCAGCCAATATCATACTCAACAGGCAAAACTGAGAGCCTTTTCCTTAAGATCAGGAACAAGGCAAGGGTGTCCACTCTCTCCACTTCTATGCAACATAGTCTTGAAGTTCTATCCACAGTGATTAGATAAGAAAAAGGAATCAAAGGCATCCAAATTAGAAAGGAGGAAGTAAAACTGGCATTACGTGCAGATGACATGATAGTGTACATAGAAAACCCTATGGACTCTAGTAAAAAATGACTTCACCTAATAACCGAATCTGGCAAAATAGCTGGATACAAAGTCAATATCCAGAAATTGAAGGCATTTTCATACACTAACAATGAAACATCAGAGATAGAAGCTACATAAGATATTCCATTTACCATAGCAATAAGAAAAAATAAAGTACTTAGGAATAAACTTAACCTAGGAAATAAAGGACTTGTATTCAGAAAACTATAGAACACTGAAAAAAGAAATTAAGGAAGATACAAATAAATGGAAGCATGTCCCATGTTCATGGGTGGGAAGAATTAACATTATTAAAATGTCCATACTACACAAAACCATCTATAGATTCAATTCAATCCTTATTAAAATACCAACATCATACTTCACAAAATTATAAATACTTTAAAAATTCATGTCAAAAACAACCCCAAATAGCTACAGCAATTCTGAGAAAGAAGAACAAAGTAGGAGGAATCATGATGCCAGATATCAAACTATATTACAAAGCCATAGTAATCAAAACAGTCTGATACAGGCACAAGAACAGACAAACTGATCAATGGAACACAATTGAGAGCCTAGACATAAACCCAGGACTCTATGGGCAACTAATATTCAACAAAGGGGAAAAATGGAATGCAAATAGCCTCTTCAACAAGTGGTGTTGGGAGAACTGGACAGGCACATACAAAACTGAAAAGTTTCTGCTCAGCCAAAGAAAACATCGAGAAAATAAAAAGGGAACCAACTATATGGGAAGATATATTTTGCCAATGACACCTCAGACAAGAGTCTGATCTCCAAAAAATATATAAAGAGCTAATACTACTCAACACCAGGGAGACAAACAACCCAATTAAACATTGGGCAAAAGACCTGAATAGACACTTCTCCAAGGAAGACATATAAAGAGCCCATAGGCACATAAAAGAATGCTCAACATCACTACCCATCAGAGAGATGCAAATTAAAGCTACAACAAGATACTACCTCACACCTGTCCAAGTGGCCATCATCAACAAATGAGAACTGGTGAGGATGTGGAGAAAAGGGAACCCTGATGCATTACTTGTGGGAACGCTGACTGGTGCAGCCACTATTGAAGACAATATGGAATTTCCTCAAAAGTCTATGACCTTATGACCCAGTGTTTCCACTGCTAGGATTATACCCAAAGAATCCCAAAACACCAACTCAGAAGAACTTATGCACCTCTATGTTCATAGCAGTACTTCTTACAATAGCCAAATGCTAGAAACAACGTAAGTGCCCTTCTGTGGATGAATGGATCAAAAAACTGTGGTACATGTATACAGTGGAGTTCTATGCAGCAGAGAGAAAGAACTCCTACCATTTATGACAACATGGATGGAACTGGAGAGTGTCATGCTTAGTGAGGCAAGCCAGGCAGCAAAAATTAAATACTACATGTTCTCATTTAATACAGAAGACTGATGAACAAACAAACTAGCAAGTAAAACAGAACCAGAGACATGAATACAAGGAACTGACTTTCAGTGTGCAGAAGAGAAGGGGAGGGTGGAGGGTAGAGAAGAAGGGAAAGAAGGGGAACAGTTTAGTCAAGGAACTAGCATGGATGACCCATGGATATGGACAACATGGGGGATTGACTATGGCGGCGGTGGTGTAAGGAAGGTGGGTAATGAGAGAGCAGAGAAGGGAAAATGAGACACAATATAACAATAAAAAAATCTTTAAAAATCATGAAAAAAGAACAAATTAACAAAGATTAATATAGATGGGAATTAACATTAATAAAGATTAATATGAATGGGAATAAAAAGAAAGAAAACATGTCTAGAAGAAAGAAAATTATTTTGAGATCATAGAAGGAGAAGGAATACTAAAAATAATGAATGAAAACCAGGCTAAGACAGGGAAAAATTTTAATTTAAAGTGAAAAACAGGGAGAACTAAGATGGCGGAGGAGTAAGAGGAGCTACACCAATCTTCTCCCAACACCAAACTGGAATTACAACTTAATTGGAAAGAAATCATTCAGAATAACAAACAGAACACCAACTGGAGAAAAGTCTTATTACCAGGGACAGAACAGAAGAGCCGATTGATCACAACATGACTGGTAGGAAGTGCAGAGACATAAGAAAGCTGGTGGGGTTCCCATGGGTGGCAGCTGAAGGGACAGAGAAACATCACAGCAGCTGGTGGTTCCGCCTGAGAAGGGTGGGATCTAAATCCCCAGCTGGGCTCCCCAGCCTACAGCAACACAGCTGAGAGTAAAACAGCACCCAGCTGTGAAAAGCAAAAAGCCACCAGGTTTAGAGGGCTGGACAGAGAAACTGAGTTCTTAAAGGGACCACGCATGAGAATACAGAGGCACCCACTTACCTTGGGCTCTAGCAGAGAAAAGGCAGAGTGGTCTAGAGAAGCATGGGGAAAGTTTGGGTCAGTAGCTTTAGGGGGAGAGCTGAGGCAACAGTCAGGTGAGTCCAGTGCTGACCCATCCCCCATACAGTCAGCAGGCCACTCTTCTCTAAAGGGCGGGAGCCTAAGGGGAAGCTACAGCCCCACCCATAGGAAATAATCCACCCCACCCAGCAGTGCCTAAACCTAACCTCAGATCACAGACTGATTGGATTGACCACTAGAGGAGACCAAGACAGTGGATCTCTGGTAGTCTCCAACTGGCTAACTAGGCCCAGACTGGGATACCAGCTGATGTCACCAAGCAGAGATCCAGGAAGTAAAAAAAAAAAGTGCACCCCTACACCACAGAAGGTCACACCACTAAGACAGTAAGTCAAAGCAGACCAATCTAAGAAGCAGAAACAAATGAGCCACCAAAAATGGGGAGACAAAGAAACCCTCAGCAAATGGAAAGGAGGAATCCCCAGGAAAACTGCAAATAAAATAGAGGCAAGCACCCTATCAGACATGGAATTCAAAATAATGATGATACAGAAACTCAATTAGCTCAGTGAGTTCAAAGAAAACTATGTAAACAACTCCAGGGGAACTATAAGGAACTCCAGGGAAGCTACAAGGAACTTACTGAGAACTACACAAGCATTAAAAAGGACATAGACGCCATCAATAAGAGCCAGGAAGAAATAAAAAATACCATTTCTGAATTGAAGAACACAGTAGAAGGAATCAAAAGAAGGCTAGAAAAAGCAGAGGATCAGATTATTGAGCTGGAGGTCAACGTAGAAAGAAAATTCCCAGGTAGTACAACAAAATGTAAAAAGACTGAAACAAAATGAAGAGTTTTTTTTGTTTTGTTTTTGTTTTTGTTTTTTTAATTTTATTATTGTTGTATTACATCCATCCCCTTTTTGCTCCCCTCTGTCCCCCTACTCACCCACCCATTCCCCCCAAAGTCAATCCCACCTGTTGTCCATGTCCATGGTTCCCTTATACTAGGTTTTGTCTAAGCTGCTCCCCTTTCTTGCCTCTGCCTCCCCCCTCCCCCCAACCACTTTCCCCCTGACCACTGAAGGCCTATTCCTTGTATTCATATACTTGGTTCTGTTTTGCTTGTTGTTAGTTTTGCTCATTATTGTCCCGTAATGGGTGAGATCATATGATATTTCTCCTTCACTGACTGGCTTATTTCACTAAGCATAATACTCTCCAGTTCCATCCATTCCTCCTTTTTTCTTTCTGCTATATAGTATTCCATTGTGTAAATGTACCAAAGTTTTTTGATCCAATCATCCACTGATGGGCACTTAGGCTGTTTCCAGCACTTGGCTATTGTAAATAGTGCCACTATGAACATAGGTGTGCATAGGTTCTTATGAATTGGTGTTTCAGGATTCTTTGGGTATAGTCCAAGTAGTGGAATTGCTGGATCAAAAGGAAGTTCCATTTTTAGTTTTTTAAGGAAACCCCATACTGTTTTCCACAGTGGCTGCACCAGCCTACATTCCCACCAACAGTGTATGAGGGTTCCCTTTGCCCCGCATCCTCGCCAACACTTGTTGTTTGTTGATTTGCTGATGATTGCCATTCTGACAGGTGTGAGGTGGTATCTTAATGCAGTTTTAATTTGCATCTCTC
>PVIW01016381.1:0-16853 GCA_004026585.1 Noctilio leporinus | reverse complement strand
TATAGAATTCCATTGTGTAAATGTACCAAAGTTTTTTGATCCAATCATCCACTGATGGGCACTTAGGCTGTTTCCAGCACTTGGCTATTGTAAATAGTGCTGCTATGAACATAGGTGTGCATAGGTTCTTATGAATTGGTGTTTCAGGATTCTTTGGGTATAGTCCAAGTAGTGGAATTGCTGGATCAAAAGGCAGTTTTTAGTTTTTTTAAGGAAACCCCATACTGTTTTCCACAGTGGCTGCACCAGCCTACATTCCCACCAACAGTGTATGAGGGTTCCCTTTGTCCCGCATCCTCGCCAACACTTGTTTGTTTATTTGCTGATGATTGCCATTCTGACAGGTGTGAGGTGGTATCTTACTGCGGTTTTAATTTGCATCTCTCTGATGACTAGTGATGTTGAGCATTCTTTCATATGCCTCTGGGCCCTTTGTATATCTTCCTCAGTGAGTTGTCTGTTCAGGTCCTTTGCCCATTTTTTAATTGGGCTGTCTGTCTCCCTGTTGTTGAGTCGCATTAGTTCTTTATATATTTTGGAGATCAGACCCTTGAATGGACAGTCTTTATTGGAAATGAAGAAGCAAAACTATCTCTATTCACAGACACATGATTCAGTGTAGTCTAGCTTACAAAATTTACAAAGAAGCTTCTAGAACTCTTAAGATAAATGCAGCAAGGTTGCAGGACACTAGGTCAATAATGAGCTATATTTATATACATTAGCATCAAAGAGTTAAAAAAAAACTTTAAATGTCACTTAAAATAGCATTAAAATATAAACTTAAGGGATCTTTTTTTTCGTTATTTTAAAAAATATTTTATTTATTATTTTTAGAGAGGGGAAAGGAGAGAAGCAGAGAGGGAGAGAAACATCAATGTATGGTTGCCCTTCACCTTCCTCCAGCCACAGACCTGGCGGAAGACCTGGCTTGCAACCTGGTAATGTGCCCAGACTGGGGAATTGAACCAGCGACCTTTGGGTTTGCAGGCTGGCACTTTGTCCACTGTCCCACCAGCCAGGGCCAAGGGATAATTTTAACAAAGATTTTCAAGAGTGCTATTAAAAACTACAAAACATTGCTGAGAAAAATTAAAGACAACATAAACAATGTTCATGGGATCCACAGATCAATATTGTTAAACCTCCTCAAACTAAACTCCACCTCAACGTACGTAACCTCTATAAAAAGCCCAGTAGGCTTTTTTGGAGAAAGACAAGTGATTAATTTTGTGTCTGACTCTAAAATTGATATACCAAGGCAGAGAATCTGGACAGCCAAAATAATCTTTAAAAACAACGGCACTGGCCTGGCTGGTGTGGCTCAGAGTAGGCCTGGGAGCTGAAAGATTGCCAGTTTGATTTCCATTTAGGGCACATACCGGGGTTGTGGGCCAGGTCTCCAGTTGGGGCCATGTCAGAGGCAACTGATTGAGGTATCTCTCGTACATTGATGTTTCTCTCCTTCTCTTTCTCCCTCCCTTCCCCTCTCTCTAGAGCTGTTGCAAGACTTATACTACCTTCTTTTGGGACTTACTACAAATCTGCCATAACCAGGAGTGTGACGTACTGGATGGAGGTAAACAAATAGAAAAGTGAAACTAAACAAAGAATCCAGAAAGACAAACATATAAAAATGAAATTTTGACAAAAGCACCAAGGCAACTTGATGGGGAAAAGACAGTCCTTTCAACAAATAAGGCTGGAACCATCAAGTATCAGATAGAAAAAAAGATGAATCTTCACCCTCCCCCATAATCATAAACTCCACTTGCCATAAACCAAAATTAAGTCACAACTGATTTCAAACCTGAACGTAAAAGCTAAAACCACAGAGTTTCTTCAAGAAAATGAAAGACAGTATCTTTGCAACTCAGGAGGCAAAGATTTCCTGGATGCGACCCAGACAACTAACCATCAAAGAATGAACTTAGTTAAAAGCTTTCACTCATCGAGGTGCCATTAAAACCGCAGTCAGCTACACTACACATCATGCAGCTCCTCACCAGGCACTCGCTGCCAGAATACGTGAAGAAGTCTTACAATTTAGTCAGGGGGAGACAAACAGCTCAGTCTCAAGAAACAACAAAGCCTGTTCTACAAGAGAAGAAAGCAGTGATCTCTGGAGAAGTGGCTGATTCTAAGGGTGAAACATGGGAAACTTGGAACAACTCTGGAGCATCCTGTGATTCCAGAAAGTGAAGCTGTGCTCAGAATGTGCTGGGGTGCAAGTCAGAGGGACATGGGACAAACTGGAAGAGCCGCTGGTTGGGAACCAAAGTTGAGAACAACCCAAACACATCCATTATGTGGTGGACGGGTAAACAGGATGAAGGAACGAACTATGGTCCCTCCTACAATGGCACACTCCTCAGTAATAAAAACAAAAAACTACTAGTACATACAATTGAGAATCTCAAAACCATGTGATCAGTACGTGCTGTAAAACTTTAGAAAATGCAAAGTAACTTAGAGCCAGAAAGCAGATCAGAGTTGCTGGGACAAGCGTGAAGGGGAAGATAGATTATAGGGGACGTGAGGAAATACGCGGTATAGGGATGTCTGTTGCCATGACTGTTCTGCATGGATATGCATATAGCCATCCCACTCAGATCACACGCTTCACACGTGTGCAGTTTCTGTGCCTCAGTTGTATCTCAGTTGCATTTTTAAAAGTAGTGATATAGGAAAGAGAACCCTCGACTACTACTGTATATGTTAAAAATTGTCCATTATAAAAAGCAACCCTGGCTGGTGTGGCTCAGTGGCTTGAGCCCTGGCCTGTGAATCAAAAGGGTGCAGGTTCGATTGGGGACACAAGCCTGGGTTGCAGGCCAGGTCCTCAGTTGGGCGTGTGCGAGAGGCAACTGATTGATTTCCCTCTCATGCACCAATGTTTCTCTCCCTCTTATTCTCCATCCCTACTCCTCAATCTAAAATAAAATCTTAAAAAGAAAAGCAAAAGGAGAGATAGCAAATTGAGGTAACTGCCCATTTCTGCCAATGAACAGAACTCACCTGTGGGGACAAAGAAGAAGACAAAGTTGTTCTGAGACCCAGGACATAAGGCTCAGGCCTGGAAGTCAGCAGCCTGGGAGAGGATCAGGCCAACTGGATATTCCAGACAAAAGACTGACTCAAGAGCTTCAAACTGGCCTGACTCCCCACACTGCAGGAGGAGACACCCCACTTAGCAGAGAAAAACCCAATGGAGAGGCCAACTGCCATGAAGCACCCTCAAGGAGTGGACAAGAACTAGGCTGCCTGCTCAGAGCCATCCCTCTCTCAACCACAGCACTCCCATCCCACCTCCTAACCAGCCTTTTAAAAAATAAATCAAAGTAAGCAATCACTAACACCAAGGGAATGGTTTATGGATTAGACCAGAAAAAAAGTAGATCCCAAATCTCAACAATGGCACCTGGTCAGGCCCACCATGCTGGATCCACAAAAATCTTTTCACACAGTTTTCGAAATAGCCTTGCAAGGAAGCTCTACTTAGCCTCAAGAGCAAACCAAATCAGCTAGGGGAGCTGCAGGGTCTATGAGTTCACCAGCTCCCAGGTGGCAGGGTGGGGACATCCATCCTGACTCTTCCATACACCACAGCCTGACCCTACCATGATCTACTACAGGCTCATATGGACATTATGGTGTATGGCCAAGGTGGTGGCTACATGTCTAAGGATGTTAAGGAATAACACAGTGAGATGCCAGTAAATGCACATGTGGATTTACGGAGGAACTGACAAAAAACTGTGTTTCTAAGCACAGATTATGCAAAGCAGGAAGCAGCTATTGCCATTTCTGAGTTTGTTTCAGACCTCAATCCAGCATGGGGAAAAAGTCCAAGAGAGAGCAGAAGGCACCTTCATCCTGGTTCGTCAAGGTTGTCACTTTGTCACTGACCTACCCTGTGCTCTTTCTTGCACTCTCATGGACTGGGCTCTTAGAGGGCTCCCAAGGGCACTGAGGGAAAATCAACCCACCAAGGGGCCATGGCTGAGTCAGCACCAAATCCAACAGGGAGAAGACAGGGATAGACGAGAGAGCAAAACACAGGGAAGAGGGAAGGGTACTTTCCTTGTTCACCACCTTCCATAGGAAGCTGAAGCTCACAGAAACACTAGGACCTATTCAGGACACACAGCTCTAACACCCACTTTGCAAGACTTCTCAAGAGGGGAAGACAAGAGGGACCGGGCTAATAGAAGGGAGGGGGTGCTGGGAAAAATAGAAATGGGCCCTGGTCCCAGGCCAGACCCAATCTCACAGGTGCCTTACTCACCGGATGGTCTCAATGATTTCATGAGCAGCATCATGGTGTTTGTCCTGAAAGATAAAATGACAGGGTTAAGAGCTGATCAACAAGTCCTTCTAACCTCCACTTGTGGTAGGTTGGTCATCTCAGGGCCCAGGGACCAAAGGAGGTGGGCACTGCAGCCCTCAGGCTTTCCCATCTCTGCATGTCCAAACTCACAGAGCCCCCAAGAAGACCCCCACCAAGGCAGGACCTCCCAGAGAGTCTTGCCATGGCACCGGGGTGCTGTCCTGAGACCCCTACCCACTTGGGACATGCTAGTCTAGGGGAGGACCTGTTTCTACAGTGTTCTTTCCCCAGCAGGGAAGAGAGAGAGTCTATGTCCCCCACATGCCAGTACCCACTGACATGTCTCTTGGGTATTCCTATGGCCTGGATGCCACAGACCTGGCTTTGAGTTACTAAACCTCCTAGGCCTCCGTTTCCCAACCTATAAAATGGGAAATGCCAATAACAACCAACATGAGAGTACATGTGGCCATCCTCCTTCCAGGATGAAGACACCTCCTACCACTTCTACCATCAGCCAGGACTGTGCCCACTGTGTGAGGGGCAGGGAGGAATTTTATAATGGCTTCTTCCTCAAAAGAAAGCTCAAGGCTTGTTCTGGGTCTTTCACCAAGCTGTGGGCAGCAAGCTAACTCAAACCTCACCAAAACCAGGATCAGGAAGTACCAAGTGGCCCCCTTGTCTCTATCTTCTTGTGTCACTACTATGCCTTCAGCCTTGTGGTAAGGATCAGTACAGTGGTGAATGCCAATGGGTCAGCAAAGAGGACAAGCTCAAGAAAATGAGTCTGGGGGGAGAGGCCTGCCAACAGCTGCTCTGTCACAGTGATGATGCCTCTTAGCCCAGGCTACCATTACCACCACTTTACAACAGGACAGTGACCCCAGATGAGCACCTCCATGTTTCAGCATTCAATTACAGAATCAAAACAGCTTTTTCCATACCATTGAGTCCTAAGCATTATTTCCCCCCGTTTTTTCCTAAGCATTATTTTTTTTTAAAAGACTCTATTGAGATACAATTCAGATAGAATGGAGCTCACCTGTTCAAGTAGTACACAGTTCAGTGGTTCTTAGTATGTTCAGTGTTGTGCAACCACTACACTAATTCCGGAATATTCCATCACCCAAAAAGGAAGCTCCATCCCCATCAACATTCATTCTCCAGCCCTCTCCCAGCCCCTGACAACCACTGACCCACTTCCTGTCTCCATGGACTTGCCTCTTCCGGGCATTTCATGTAAATGGGACCATATACTACATGGCCTTTTCTGCAACACTTTATTTTTAAAGGCAAAAGAAAAACCATCCTTCCAGTGTTCAGAATAATGTTCTCCCACTTACTAAGAATTAAGCAATAAATACAATTTAAACTGCTATCATTTAGACAAGATAGAGGCAAGATGAGAAAATGAGGTCAGTCCAGAAAAAGTCCAACCATTGTTAATGTAACAAAAATGGTTTGCACGCTATCAATGTAACCTGGCAGCCAATAAGAGTAGACTGGGATGCGCATATATGAATAATAATAATTTCACTGCACTAGTCGGTGGGGGCGGTAGGCACCATTGGGTGAGCATGTGTACAATGTGGCTGTTGCATTCAAAGTGACTGAGTAGAGCAACGAATCTGCCTCAAAGTTTACATTAAGCAGAAACGACTTGGATAATTCAGAAGGCCGCAGCTATAGGCAACTGGTGTTTTGCAGCTTCACAACAATGTGTCTGCTCATGCATGATATTTCACGTGGAATTTTCTTTGTAAAACGTCAAATCACCCAGGTGACTTGGCCAACTGGGTGCCCAGATTTGGCACCCTCACCCTGTGACTTCTGACTTTTCCCAAAACTAAAGTCATCTTCGAAAGGGAAGACATTTCAGAATGTCAATGAGATTCAGGAAATAGGATGGGGCAGCTGATGGTGATTGAGAGAACTGCGTGAGGTCCCAAGGTGCCTACTTTGAAAGGGACAGAGGTGTCATTGTCCTATGTACAATGTTTTTTGTATCTTCTTCAATAAATGTCTCTGTTTTTCATATTACATGGCTAGATACCTTCTGGAAAGACCTCACACATTGACACAGAAACTCGTACATGAGCATTCACAATTGCCACAACTGCAAAGCAGCTTTCACCAGGCCATGGTCCTTGCTAAATTAACTATCTTGGTCCAAACATACATGCCAGACTGCAAAGGCACAGGGGTCTGGAATTTGGACTCTATGATGAGATGTACTGGTGCTTTCTCAGCTTTAAAGCCAAAACAAAGGAAGAGAAAAGTTGACAACTGCACCATCCGAAGACTCAAGAGTTATCTTTTTAGGGCCAGGCCAGTTTCCACCCACAGTACCAAGAGGTATAACTTTAGAAGCCCTGGTCACTATCAATGATTCCTAAGTTTTCAGGGCCTCTTCTTACTTCTTTCTCCACAGGCCTTTGGAGGAGAGAGATGTCAGATGCCAACCAGAAAAGGTCAGACTGGGAACAGCCCCAAGGAATCCCTGGATTGATAGGTCAGCCCTCATCTTGTTAAGCAGCGACACCTCCCCATATTCCTTTCTGCATCATAGGAGCCCGGGACCCTGCATTGATGGATCAGCCCTTGTCTCATTATGCAGAGACACCTCCTCATACTCCCCCACCCCAGCATTTCAGGAACCCTGGACTCTGATTTGACAGGCAGCCCTCTACTCATTACGCAGGGACGCTCCCACACTGCCTCCTTCAATACCCACATTCCCAGCCCAGATTGGCCCAAGGCAGGGAGTTCTGTTTGACTGACCCATGCTCTCCTCACATCTTGTACCAGAACACCCAAAAGAAGTAGCTGAGAGATGTTCCTCCCATAAAAATCTGACTGGCAGAATGCTGACAGCTGGGAGTGCTGAGTGGTGGGTACCCAGGGCTTGCCAAGTCCCCCACTTTGGGGGACATGTGAAAAGGTTCACCATAAACGCAACTGTTCCATCTTAAACTGCCCACTGCATGAGAAGCTGTCATCATGCCCTGAAATGACACCAAACTGTCCCTTATAGTACTACTCATCTCCTCAACTCATGTGTGAAGCCTGTGGCTTATTCTTATAGATGCTAACCCTTACATGCTCAGGGAGGGTGAGTGTGGGGAACCCAGCTGCTGTCACTTTCAGCAGATGCCCAGCTTCCTCCTTTGCCAGGAGAATAAACTTGAGAACAGCACCCACAACAAGAGTTCAAGGTCCAGCCACAGGTGGGGATGTGGCTCCTGCTCTATCACCAACTGTTCCCCTATCTCCCTCTGAGGACGTAGGAAAGAAGGATCTTTCAGATTCCCTTGCAAGAGCATAAGCCCACCATTCTAAGCACTTACCCCTTCTTTATTCCAAGTCCACACAACTTGTAGTGTCTGTATGCTCTGAGTGTACAAGGCAAGAGGCAGAGACAGGCGACCAACAAAGGGGAGTGTACACTAGGGGCCCACAGTGGATCCATCACCAACTCCACTCTCCTTATTCCTGCTAGCAATAGGAAAATGGCATGTAGGGAGTGCCTGCAGGATCATTCACACATGGAGGGCAGGACCTCATGGTCCTCTGAAGCAGGGTTCTCACATTGTGACCAGAATAAAAATCTTGTGTAGAGCTTGTGAGAGATATTTGTGGCCCACCGCCTAAATGTCAGATTGAGTAGACCTGGGGCCTGGAATCTGCATTCCCTTACAAGTCCCCAGGGACTCCCCCTCTAATGGAGCAAAACCTTATACTGGCAGGTAGGAAGTATCTTTCCTTCTCTCCTTGGGGAAGTAAGAATAACTGATTGGAAATACCACCAACACAATCAGGCAGACTACTCTGGCAGGTAGAAGGGAGTGCCCTGCAGCGAAGGCACCTGCTTCCTGATCTCTCAGAGTGCTGCCTTCTTTTTCAGTGGTGCCACACAACTCTGGAGCCCTGGGGTAGGATTGCTATGTCACTTTCATCACACATGATCCCTGAAACCAAAGCAAGTCAAACAAAATGGTTTCTGGTGCAGACCATGTGAACTCAGGACTGGCCATTGATGGCTGGCCCACAGGCAGCTGCTGCATAAGAGGCCCACTCATGAGCACTACATGGACACAGTCGAACAAGCAGGGGGTGGGGTACATGGCAGATGGACCCTGTGGACACACATAGTAGCCACAGTGGATAGGAAATATGTATGAACAGACTTAAAACATAGACAAAGTGAAGAGATGAGATGTTTTATCAGCAGGGTTTTGATGAGCAGATATTTGGCTGAAAGAACAGAGAAATGAGATGGGATTAGGTGCTCTTATTACACCTTGTCAACAGGAATCCAGAAAACTCTCAGTCGATCCCAAAGGAAAACTAGAGAGTATGGCCAAGGCAGGGGAGAGGGTTGCCAAGCCTTGTAGGTGCCTGTTCCATACTGGCCCTTGTCTTCGCTACCCTACTCCCTGCTTTTGAATGCTTGGGTGCAACCCCAAGTGGGGCAGCAGGCTCACAGATTAGGCTAAGCACCTTAGTTGGGCTTAGAGGTGTTGTTCGGGTGAAAACAATAGCTTAATAGTTTATTCTTTATATGATCAATTTAAGTATTGATCATGATAGCACCTTAACTACTTCAAAATAAGCAAGACCTCAAAAAGACAGGCCACAAGCTCAAAAAACTTAAGAGCAAAAAAGCCCCAAAACAAACTGGAAAATCACTAGGGCAGAGGAGGGGTGAACAAAGAGCAGGTACTGATGGGACATGTGGTGGGCAGTTAGAGGTCAGGTCTGTGGGATTAGAAAACTGGTTGCTGTGGTGCCCAGGGCAAAGACGGTGGGCTAAATGGGCCAAGGGCAGCCAGATTTGTAAGGTGCAAGACAAGGGGAAATAGTAGATGCCTCCTTCAAAAATGTTTAGCAAGTTCAAGTGGCAACCTCCGAGCATCAAGGCCCTTTTGCAGGGAGGTTTGCAGGCAAGACAGACTGGAGTTTCAATCCAACAGTGCTGCTTCTAGAAATGGGATCTTGGACAGGTCACAAAGCCCCTGCATGTGGCTCTCTAATCTGTACAACTGGACCCTGTGAGGACATGTCTGTGCTGGAAAGCCCTCCTGTTTATCCTGGTCCTGCTGCCAGACCTTTCTTTCACGTACCCACCCAGGGCAAGATCTATCTTGTGCAGATGATCCCTGACATTCACAGCACCCATGTCCACGCAGCCACAAATACTAGGCTCTGGGGCTGCTGTCTAGGACAGGGGACAGAATAAAAAAGAAAAAGAACAGCAAGGCAAGACATCTCAATCAACTGTAGTGAACGCATTCCCAAAAGCTGCAGAAAGTCAAGTTTACCCACCCATTCACTGCTTTTGAACCCACCAATTTTAAGAACTATGTTTATATGGCCCCCCAAGTAATGTCATGTTACCAAAGGGTACAGAAAGGGGTGGCTGATGCTGCTCTGTGGGGAAGAGGGTGCTGACTTAGTGCTGTAATGGGCTGGTCCAGCCCTGACCTACACTTGCTCCTGCTGTCAGGGAATGTCTTCCACTCATACAGAAGACAGAGCTGAGCCAACAACCAGCAGTGACTCACCAGGACAGAGGGCTCATCTCCTATCATCACCCCTGTGGCACCTCTCCTTGCAGGGCCACACTAACCCCGTCACTGATGCTCAATGCTAGCTCTGACCTGCACAAGACAGGCAACAAACAAGGCTGACCAGATGACAGAACTCCATCTGCACACACTCTGCCCACCAGACCCACAGCCCCTAAAATGCCCAACTCCATGGGATAAGGAAGCCCCACTGGACACCATCCTTGCACTGTTAGTTTTTACCATCCCACTCCTTACTGCACAAGCAAGCAAGCAAGCAAGCAAGCAGCTAGGCCTTTGGACCTCATTCAAGTGGTGGTACCCACTATGCAAACACAATCCCGCAGCTGTGCATACTCAGTGGTTGGGAGGAAGAAGCCCCCATAAGCAGAGGGATCTAGAGGCATGCTAACCCTATGGCAGGCCTGGGCCACTTGTGGGGCACTTCATAAGCTGGCCTAGACCAAGGTGTGCTCTAAGCACAAAACACACACTAATTTCAAAGGCTTAAGAGTACACGTCAAAAAAAGTTGTATGTAATGTTTTAATCACATGTTCAAATGATAGGATTTTGTCCATACCCAGTTAAATAAAATATTTTATGAAAACTGTTCTCACATGTTTCTTTTGACTTGACATGGCTAATAGAAATGCTAAGATCACATGTGTGGCTCATGTGCTAGTCCCACTAGCAATCACCTCATGTACCCTAGGGTTACCTCTGTAACTGATGGAGCATTTTTAGGTTTTATGCTGAACAGGAGATTCACTACAGTGGACCAGGGTCCCTGCGAGTGGGCACCAGGCATGCAATACCCAGCACTCTGGGCAGTGTCTTTCAGGAGAGGAGTGGAAAGGGGACTTAAGATCTCCACAGGAGAGCAAGTGCCACCTATAGCCCCAGGAAGCAGAGCTAAGACTAAAGGCAGTTTGAGGAGAAAAATTCAGTTACTTTAATAAAAACTAGCCCATCGGTAATAGTCCCAGGTGCCCAGCCCCAAAGAAGCCCCTCTGTAAGTGCCCAGAGACCGGGATGATGGAGGTGTTTATGAAGTAGCTGTCATGAAGTGACACCAGTGGGACTGTGGGACACAACAACCAAAATTTCATCCCCAGAACTTCTCTTTTTTTTTTCTTCATCAGAAAAATTGCTTTATTGCAACAGACCACTCTAGCCTGGGGCCAAGGGTAAGAGGGGAAGGGAGACAGCATAGGAACTGATGAGCCCCTCTGACTGGGAGAATTCACCCAGGAGACCCTGCCACCCAGTGGCAGACAAGAGTCTCAACTCAGATCTGGGAAGCCAAGACACACTATGCCCCTGAGAACTCCAAATGTTTCTACCTTTAGTAAACAGTCACTATTACTGCCACACAAGTTCATTCAAGCATCACCCCCACCACCAGGATGAGGGCAAAATGAATGCCTCACCAGGGCTTCAAGACCCCACAACTTGGCCTGTCCTTATAGGGGTACATTATTCAACCATGAAAAGGAGTGAAGTACTCACACTTACTACATAAATAAAACTTGAATATGACCCTGGCTGGTGTAGCTCAGTGGATTGACTGCCAGCCTGAGAACTGAAAGGTCGCCAGTTTGATTCCCAGTCAGGGCACATGCCTGGGTTGTGGGCCAAATTCTCTGTTAGGGGCATACAAGAGACAACCTACCAACATATCTCTCACACATCAATGTTTCTCGCCCTCTCTTCCCCCCTCTCTGAAAGTAAATAAAATCTTTGAAAAAATAAAAATAAACAAAAAAACTTGAACATGATAATCATTGAGAGAAGCTAGATTCCACTGATGTGAAATGTCCAGAATAGATAAGTCCACAGGGACAGGAAGTGGATGGATTAGTGGTTGCTAGGGGCAGGAAAGGTGAGTGGAAGTGACTGCTGATAAGGACAGGGTTTCTGGAATTAGATGAATATAACTATGTGTTATTCTCTAGTTTTCTAAGATGTCATCACTGGAGGAAACTGGGTTTAGAGAACATGGGGTGTCTCTGCATTATTTCTTATTGCTGCAGGAGATTTCATAATTATCTCAAATAAAAAGTTTAATAAAGAAAAAAAGGATGGAACTCCCAGGGGAAGATTGGGGAGGGGAGGGTCTCCTAGAGCTGTCTTCTCCTCCCTGAGACATGTTCAAAGTTCCTGGGCCCTCTCTGGCTACCTAAAGCACCTACCCATTAGGACCAGAGTGCATAGTAGGCATTTGGACCTTAGGGACCAGAATACAAAAACTAACAGTTACATGTGGAACACAACTTTTTTGATCATCCCTTCCCCTTTTAAATTGGCTACTTCACCCACACAAAGCCATGCGAGGTTTAATCTGCCTTTTACCTGACTCACTTGAGGCAGGACTCACATAGACAGAGGTCAGATCAGAAAATATCTTCTGAGTCACAGGATGGCTGGCTCACTTGGCCTGCCCACTCAGTTACTACTCACCACCAGCTTTAAGGGCATGACTGCTCAGAGGGCACTCATCAGAGAACTGTGGGCTCCCAGTAGGAAGCCGAGGGCGGAGACAGTCTTGCTGAGTTTGCTCCCTCCGCCCACAGCCTTACTAAGTCACCCAGGTGAAGGACCCTTGCATGCTTTCCTCTGGAAGATTTTTGCCCTGCCACCTGGCAACCCAAGATGCCATTTATTTCCTTCTGAGTTGAGACCTGGTTTCCCACCCAAGAAGGACCATGCTGCTTTAGAAATGATGCCATTATGAACTGCAAGTGGGTATCAGAAACTGTCACTGAAGGAACAGAACGCACCCAGCCTCCCACCCACATTTGTCAATTGCACTAAAGCCAGTTTGCAAAGCTGGACACTTCTAAGTGTGGCCCGTTGTGGCTGCTTGCACTTCCTCCTACAGATGCCCCACCTAAGGAGAAGTCACTCGCACCTCCCCCAGGGCAAAACTGGCAGTTCCTTTCTCTGGGACCTCAGCTGACCCTACACAGGGCCATTATAAATCTGCTAACTTTTGTGTTTATACATAGCCTACCTTCCTTCATCTATAAGCATCTTAAGGATAAGAAACAGAGTCTACTGTCCTCTGTGTCCCCCCAGGAATGCTGCATATTTTCACGAAGGAATGAATCAGTGAACAAATAAGCCCAGTCATTTCAAATGTGTGGTCACATGAGTAATCTGACCTTTCAAAAAGTGAACCTTTCAAAGTAGCCCATTTTCTTCATGTATTCATCATCAAGTCATCACAAAATATGAACTCTGTAAGTACTTCCCCCTCATTTCCCGTAAAAAGCAAAATTCCTCAGTGGGGAAACAGAAAGTTAATAGACATCCCTGCAAAAAACTTTAAGGTTCTTGTGAGTGCTCACAGCTGACTGAGAATTTCACTGGGACAGCCACACCAGGAAGGGGCCTGCTGACATCAGGTTGGGGCACACCTGGCCAGGAAGGCCATACCCGAAAGCCCCCAGCCAAGCAAGGCTAGGGCCAGCAAGAGAAAGATGTTTTATAGTTCAGAACCTGCCACTATAAAGCTAGGTTCCAACCCAAGAGGCCTTGTGTACAAGGGTTACAAATCCCCATAGCTTTACTCTACCCTGAATAAAAACAGGTGATGGTAACAACATGAGTGTTCCTGGATAAATTTTCATTTTAGCATAAAATTCTTGAATGATGGGTTACAATGTATTTAACTCTTCCTATGCTCAAAAACACCAATTTATAAGGCACCCAAATGTTGCTTAATGTACACTCAGTACAGCACACCCACCCCAGTCCTGCTTCTGTTTCCCAAGAGATGAAACCTAAGCACAGATGTTTAGAGCACATTTGTAATTCCCCCCAAACGGGAAATATCCCAAGTGTACTGTCACTGGCAGCCTAATGGCTCAATATGAAACTGGGACATGACAGAAAGAAAAAGGAGTTGCTTTTTCATCTGCTACAACATGGATGACTATCAGGTATGTTTTACTGAGTGGAAACAGCCAGAATCAAAACACTGGGTGCTGTTAAGTCCATTGACCAGACTTTCTGGAAATGGCAAAACTGTAGGAATAGAGAGATCAGCGATTGCCAGGAGGTGAGAGGACAGTTGGTGGCAAAGGCCAGCAGAAGAGACACTGATTGTTCTGCAGCCTGGCTGTCATGGATTTGTCAAAACCCCTAGACATGAACCCTTAAAATTGTACTGCATGCCACTAAAGATAAATAACAAAAATTTAAACATTTCACTGGGCAGCCATAGAGGCTGGTGGGAACTGTTGGGAGTTTTGAAGGTCCACCTCACTCTTGTTTCCTGTCGCCTTAGCTGTCTCCCTTCCCTGCCCACTGCTCCAGCCCGCCAGTGAGATGCACACCAGAGCTGCCCAACCGGAAATGCCGGGGCCGGGCTCGACCTCGCCTCTGGGTGCGGGATGAGCAAAACTCCAAAGCGCCAGTTCTAGAGGCAGGATGGAAACCAAGAAGCCCTCCCACGACACCGGCTTCCGGGCGGTCCCTACGTCCCGATCCCCGCCCCGGAGGCGTCGTTTCCAAAAACTGACACACTACGAGAGCTCCCGGGCTTCCCCACCGGGTCCCCTGGAGGCCCCGCCCCCGCCCGCAGGACCAGCGCGCGAAAGGACGCCCCAAAGACGCCTTCCCAGGGCGCCTGCTGCGCTTTCCTTCTCAACGGCAGAGTGCCCGGCCCGAGCACGGACACAGGGGACACCGACACTCACCACACCACACTCAAGGGCGAAAGACGGAGGCGCCCATTCTGCGGGGGGACACCTTTGTAAATTTCCGTTCGGCCTGTCATTTTCCAAGGGTCACTGGGAATTAGTGGGCAGAATACCTCATTTGCAAGGGTCCGACCATCCCACCCACTCAAGATTAGGGGGACAGAATGAATCATTCTGGTCCGGCCAGTTCTTCCCCTTAAGATTAGGACAAACTACCTCTAAAAAATGTTTTAAAAAAAGAAAAACTGCAGGGAGAAAGAAAAGATACCCTCAAAAATAAAAATAAACCCCACTGACAGCTCAAAGAATAAACTACCAAGAAAGAAATTAAGGAAGGAAAGAAGGAAGGAAGGAAGAAACCCTGAATGTCAGAACACGAAACCCGGTAAGGCAAGTTCGCCGAACGCCCTGACCCGGGTCGGGGGGTTGTGGTGGACCTGGGACCCAGCCCCGCACAGGCGGCGGCAGCCTGGGCTCCGGCGCCCCTCGGAAGCACAGTCTCTGCTGCCTACCCTCTGTGCAGGGGGCTGAAAACGGCGGCGGAGACCCCCGGCAGACAGGAAAGGGGGTCCCCAGGAGTGTTTTCGGAATTGAGTCGTTCCGTTGCTCGGTGGGCCCCTAATGCGCGTCGCGCAGGACGGTGGTCCGGGGAGAAGAGCGGAGGGAGGGGAGGACAGGGCGGTACTCACGTAGACCGGCAGCGGCCACGGATAGACGGCGGGCTCGGCCCCCACGGGCGACTTGAGCCTCAGCTCCAGCTTCTCCCCCATGTCGGCGCGAGCTGCAGTCGCACCATGCTAGTCAGGCAGTTGGGGGAGGGGCGGGGCGCCGCCGGCGGGGGCGGGGCGGGAGAGTGAAGGAAGGCGGGCGGGAGGCTGAGGGGAGGGGGCCCGGCCTGGGCCTCGGCCGCAGCCGCCGCCACCGCCGCCGCGCTCCCGTCCGGCCCCCGGCTCCCTCTTTGTGGTCACAGGACCAGGGCCTACAGCGCCGCCGCCATCTTGGGCCGGCGTGAGGCGAGCACAATGAGCCCGGGACCAGGCCGAACCACTCTCCACACGCGCGCGGGGGGGGCCGCCGCGATGCGGCAGCGTGCGCCCACTGCCCCGCCCGCCGCGCCGCACGCTCCTCCCCTGCCATCCCGCTCCATGGACTCTCCCGCACGAACTCACGCTCGCGCGTCCTCGGCCGCCCTCGGCGGCCCCAGCCGGCTGAAGCGGGACCCGGGGATACCCTGCGGGGTCTGGGGTGGGACGATCGAGCCCCGCCCTTGAAAGAAGGGGACAGTCTCCCCGCCAAAAAAATTTTGAACTCCCGTATTACATGTGATGGCCGG
The DNA here is from genome assembly GCA_004026585.1 of Noctilio leporinus. Taxonomy (NCBI): domain Eukaryota; kingdom Metazoa; phylum Chordata; class Mammalia; order Chiroptera; family Noctilionidae; genus Noctilio; species Noctilio leporinus. The sequence goes on along the minus strand of PVIW01016381.1, from coordinate 916 downwards.
AGTCCAGTCCTTGGCTCCAGCTAGAAGTACAGAACTCGCTCAACCGGAATGCCGCTTATTGAGCATCTATCTGCTAGGCCCAGACCCCTGGCACTCAATGCTAGCAAGGAAGAAGTCACCGACCTCGTAGCTGCCGATTTAACTGACAACAGTCATAGGGGAAGATAAGTGTCACAAATGTCACAGGAAGGTTAATCTTAATGTTCGCTGGGCTAGGCTCCAAGCCCTCGAACTTTATGCTAGATGTGACCCCTAAGTATTTTTCAGATGAGGTTAATACTGAAACAGGCCGACTTTGTGTAAAGAAGGTTGTGACCGCCATGATGTGGGTGGAACTTAAGGGACGAAAATGAAGTTTCCTAGAAAGAGGTAACTCTGCTTCTAACAGCCTGAGGACTCCAGCTGCAACATCAGCTCTTCCCTGGGTTTCCAGCAATGCCCAACGCTGTAGATTTCTTACATGATGGTAGCACTGGAAGGTAAGCCAATACCTTGACATATGTATGTGTGTGTGATATAGTGTGTGTATATATATATATATATATATATATATACTTTATGTGTGTACATATGTAATATGTATATAGCTATGTATATTATACATGTATTGAGTTCGCCTAAAAGTCCATTATGTTTTTTCATAAAATAAAAGACACATTTTTCATCCTCACCAATAACTATTGATTTGGGTATTTTGAGTGAGTTGGTATCTCCCACTATTGTGGTTTTTTAGTGGCTAGAGGCCAGGGGTGCTCCTCGACATCTTCCAATGCATAACACAGCCCCATAGAATTCTTTGGTTAAAATGTCAGTGGTACCAAGAAACTTGGCAAACCACTTTTTTTTTTTCTTTTCTTTTTTTAATTTTATTGTTGTTGTATTACATCCATCCCCTTTTTGCTCCCCTCTGTCCCCC
>PVIW01016380.1:0-16857 GCA_004026585.1 Noctilio leporinus | reverse complement strand
TTTCATCTTTGATCTCATTGTTGACCCCTTCATTGCTTAAAAGCATGTTATTCAGTCTCCATGAGTTAGAGAATTTTTGGGTTTTCCCCTTGAATTTGGTTTCTAGTTTCAAGCCATTGTGATCTGAGAAGATACTTTGTATGATTTCAATTTTCCTGTATTTGTGGAGGCTTGTCTTGTGACATACCATGTGGTCTATATTGGAGAATGATCCATGTGCATTTGAAAAGAATGTGTATTTTGCTTCTTTGGGGTAAAAGACGCTGTATACATCAGTTAGGTCCATTTCCTCTAGAGTGTTGTTCAATGCCACAACATCTCTGGGGAATTTTTGTTTGGAAGATCTGTCCATTGTTGACAGTGGGGTATTAAAATCCCCTACTATTAGTGTGTTGCTGTCTATGTCTTTCTTAAAGTCTTCCAAGATTTTCCTTATATATTTCGAAGCTCCTATGTTGGATGCGTATATGTTTATCAGAGTTATTTCTTCTTGATGGATTGTTCCCTTAAGTATTATGAAATGTCCATCTTTGTCCCTTTTTATGGCCTTCATTGTAAAATCCATTTTGTCTGAAATCAGTATCGTTACTCCAGCTTTTTTTTCGTGTCTATTTGCTTGATATACAGTTTTCCATCCCTTCACTCTCAATCTGTGTCGATCTTTTGTTCTGAGGTGGGTCTCTTGAAGGCAGTATATATGTGGGTCATGTTGTCTTATCCATTCGGCTACCCTATGTATTTTGATTGATGCACTTAATCCATTTACATTTAAGGTTATTATTGATTGATACTTATTCATTGACATTTTCTCCATTTGTGTCTGTATTCCTCTTTGGCTTTCTCTGTTTCTTCATTTTATTTGTTTACTTATTTTTATAGCAGACCCTTTAGCATTTCTTGTAATGCTGGTTTGGTAGAGATGTATTCTTTTAGTCTTTTTTTTTTTGTCTGGGAAGCTCCTTATTTCTCCTTCTATCTTGAATGAGAGCTTTGCTGGGTAGAGTATTCTTGGTTGCAGGCCTTTGTTTACCATGACTTGAAATACTTTTTGCCATTCCCTTCTGGCTTGAATTGTTTCTGTTGAATAATCATTTGATAGCCTCATTGGAGCCCCTTTGTATGTTATTTGTCTTTTCTCTCTTGATGCTTTTAGGATTCTCTGTTTGTCTTTGAAATTAGCCATTTTAATAATAATGTGCCTTGGTGTTGGTCTGTTTGGGTTGATCTTCATTGGGACCCTCTGTGCTTCCTGAACTGGATTAATGTTTTCACTCATCATGTGAGGGAAATTTTCTATCATGACTTTTTTGAACAGGTTTTCCATTCCTTGTTTCTTTTCTCCTTCTGGTATCCTGATGATATGGATGTTGTTACGTTTCATGTTGTTCTGCAGCTCTCTTAACCCTTCTTCAGTCTTATTCAGCCTTTTCTTATTCTCTTGTACTGTCTTGTAGTATTTGTCTACATTATCCTCCAACTCGCTGATCCAGTCCTCTGCTTCCTCTAGCCTACTGTTGATTCCTTCTACTGTATTCTTCAATTCAGAAATTGTATTCTTCATTTCCTCCTGGCACTTATTGATAGTTTCCATGTCCTTTTTCATGCTGTTGTAGTTCTCATTAAGTTCCTTGTAACTTCCCTGGAGTTCTTTGTAATTTCCCTGGAGTTCTTTGTAGTTCTCCTAGAGTTGTTTATAGTTTTCTTTGATGTGGCTGAGCTCACTGAGCTTCTCTATCATCATTCTTTTGAATTCTTTATCTGATATTCCAGGTGCCTCTGATTCATTTTGTGTTCTTTCTGGGGATTCTTCCTTTCCTTTTGGTGATGGACTGATTCTTTTTTTCCCCATTTTGGGTGTCTGTTCTTGCTTGCTCTTTCTTTATTTATTTATTTTTGTTCTTTCCTTGGGTTAACCTGCTTTGCTTCCTCGCCTTAGTTGAGCACCCTTCTGTGATAGGAGATTTGTGGAGTTCAATGTTGCCGTCTCCCAGATTTTCTCCACTTGCTGTTCTTGGTGTGTCCTTTATTTGTGCTGTCTGGTTGTATTCTGGGCCTGTGGGCTACTGTCCTGCTGGTCTCCTCTGCCTCTGGGCTGTGCTCCCCTGTGTCCAGATGCTGACCGCTCCAATTCTTAGGGTCCTGAAGATGTCCCACGCTCCCTATCTTGTCCTCTAGCTGCTCTGGTACTCGAGAACACCATCAGCACTGCTCTCTACTCTGTCGCCATCTTATCCACTCGAGCCTAATTTTTATATTTAAACACAGAAAAAAAGAAGAGTGAAATGAAATACACCGCATTAACTAATATATTTTTAAAGATTTTATTTATTATTTCCAGAGAGAGGAGAAGGGAGGGAGGCAGAGAGAAAGAGAGACTTCAATGTATGGTTGCCTTTCACCTGTCTCCAGCTACAGACTTGACTGGAGATCTGCACCCTGGTTACGTGCCCTGGCTGTGGAATCAAACCATCATCCTTTGGGTTCACAGGTTGGCACCTATCCACTGAGCCACCAGCCAGGGCCTTTTAACAAATATTTAACTCTGGAATATATGCCATTATTTCTAGGGCATATAGTTCTCCACTTTTATTTTTCTATTTTAATTTTCAAAATTCAATACAATGAAATATAACTTTTATAACTGGAGAAATCACTGTTATTGTTATTGTTGTATTACATTTATCCCATTTTTCCCCCACTGCTCTCCCCTACCCCACACTCTCCATCCTCCCTCCCGCAGTCAATCAAAATCACTATTTTTTAATTTAATAAAAGCATTTCTTTTAAATGTCAATGTGAAGACTTTCAATTTTCTTTAAACAGACTAAGCTGTTACTGAACGCAACTAAAATGGTTGAACAAAATATAAAAATCACCTTCTTAAAAGCATGATGCTCAAAAGATAGTAAAAAACTTTCTGACCAAGATCCCAGAGAGCCCTGGAATCTGGAGAAATAAGTGAGAGGCTTTTGTCTCGATTGCCCTACACTGAGCTGGACTTAGGCATTTGTTGGCCTCAAGGGACTTTGGGGAAAAGTGTTATAGTCCAGAGCCCTCCAAATGTGGGACCTAATAATGACCTCTGACTTTGGACTGTGACCCCAAAGGCCTCACACTTGAAGTAAGGATAACCAGAAATAAACTAGCCCTCACACAGGTAAAAACCTGGCTTTATATTATTTGGGTGGCTAAGGAAATAACAAGGCCTGGAATTGGTGACCCTAGATTGACAGTGCCACCTGGCAAAAGCAGCAGAAAACCCACTTCCATAAGGTGAAAACACATTCTAGACTTTAAATTAGTTTTCCCAACATATTGCCTAACACAAAGTCTAAGATAACCAGGCATATGTGAAAATAAGATACTATGTATGACAATATGCAGGGGGGGAAAACAAGCAAACAAGGAAACTGACCCACAGAGACTTCAAATAGTGGAATTGTCAGCTGAAACTATTTTAAAAAAAAATAGGTTTACTATGTTCAAGTAGATAAAAGCCAATCTAAACCATTTGGGCAAAAATCTAGAAACCATAAAAAAGTGATATAGGAGCCCTGGCAAGGTAGGTTAGAGAATTGTCCCAACAAGCCAAGGTTGTGAATTCAATCTCTGGTCTGAACACATTCAAGAAGCAACCATTAAATGCAAAAATAAGTTAAAATAAGTGAAACAACTGATGTTTCTCTCCCTCTTCCTCTCTCTCTAAAATCACTACCCAAAAGTGATGTAACTGATAGGTAAGGAAACCAAATAGAATTTTTAGAACTATAAAATACAATAATGTGAAAATTAAGACTTCAATGAGTTTTTCTGCCCCATCTTCCTCCTTATCTTCTTAAAGTCTTAATTGATATATAATTTACATATAATAAACTCCATCTGTTTAAAGTACATACTTTGATAAACTATAGTTGCATAACCACCACCACAATAAAAAAGATAAAGATTTCCCTTGCTTCAACATATTGCAGTGGGTGATTGATTGAATGGTAAATCATAAAAATTGAAGAGAGAATTTGTGAACTAAAATGTAGGTCAGAAGAAACTATCCAGCCAATAGTCAAGATAAGAGTGTGAGAAATAAAAATGAAGGACTAAGTGATGAGGTTTAAATATCTCTATGTCTATTATACTGAATGAAAACATGGGGTTTGGGGAAAGGGCAGGTCATAATTTACATCAACACTGTATCACTTTCCTATTCTCAATTTCTTCCAGCTTCAGGAGACACAGTGAGAGCCATGGAGTTAGACCTGCATGTGCAAAGAGTGATTTACAGGAAAGAAACTGTGAAATTACGAATCTAGCATTTTATATAGGCTACACAATATCCAACTATCATCCTTCTTTACTGAGAGAGGGAGGCAAAGGGAGAAACATTTGCTCCCCTCTCATTTACTATCCTCTGAAATGTAAGCAACTGGCTATTTTTCCTGGTTTTATTTCCCATTGAAATGTAAGTGAATTTTCTCAGTAAAACAGGGAAGTCCCTACTCCAGAATGCAATAGTTTGTCTTGGGAAAGCGAGGAGTTTGATGAAGATAAGTTTTATTACCCTTTGATTGCAAACAGATGGCTTTAGTCCTAACACCTTTTAACGTCTATTAAATCAGATACTGATAAAATTTGCTCATAAAGTCCATATTGTGCAGAGGCATGAAAATGTTTACTTCCTAACAGATACAGACTTAGAGGATACAGAGAGAAGGTCTAATACATATGTTTTATTATTGCCCCCCCACACACACACACAAAAGAGAATGAGAAGAAAGGCAAGCATAAAGAAATAGTGACTGAGAATTGTCTGAAACAATAAAAGATGCTGCTATGGTTTCAATATTTCTCCCCAGCGTCCACTGCAAAAAAAAAAAGAAGAAGAAGAAGAAAGAAAGAAAGAAAGATCACATCTAAATTCTAACCATAAAAAACGATGCTATTAGGAGGTGGGGACCTTTGGGAGCTTAAGCTATGAGGGTGGTGCCCTCATGAATGAAATTAGTGCCTTATAAAAGAGGCTCCAGAGCTTCTCTTAGCCCTTTCTATCACTTAAGGTTCAAGTGACAACTATGAACCAGGGAAAGGGCCCTCACCCAACCATTTTTGGCCATGGTCTGGGAGAAATAAATTTCTATGTTTTATAAAATACCCAATCTGTGGTATTTTGATGTAGTAATCTGAACAGACTACAGAGAGATGTATGAAGACAAATACATCCCAGGCTGAAAGTTTTAGAAAGAAATCCACATCTATACATGTAATGAAGAAATTACAAAAAACCAAAGACAAAGAAGAAACCTTAAAACAAACCTCAGAGTGTGCCATAGAGCCTGGCAGCTGAGTTCTGTAACGAAACAGTGGGATTAGGAGACAGTGGAATGACCATCTCAATGTGCTAAAAGAACATAACTGCCAAATGAGTATTCTTTACCCCTCCCAAAATAAAGCAACAATAAATATGGACTATAGGCAAAGAAAACATGAGAGTTCATTGCCATATAGTAGTATTTACTATGGAACAAAGAAGATGTTACATATATGAGTAAATATAAGGACCTATTGAGCAAATTAAACAATAATAATTACATCTTGATACACACACACACACACCCCTTCTCAATTATTTACTCTTTCCAGTATTCTTCTTTCCTACAGATCCAGGTCACCAGGTATTGTTTCCCTCTAGCCTGAAGAACTTCTTTTAGGATTTCTTGTTCATTAATGAAAGTTTGCTAGATTCAAATTCTCTCAGCTTTTTACTGTGTGCAAATGTTTATTTTTTTCACTTTTGAAGTATGTATTTTGAATGATTTTTTTCTTTAAACATTTTAAAGAGATCACTTCATATTCTTCTGAATTCTACTGTTTTTGACAAGAAGTCAGCTATCATTCTTATTACTTGATCCTTAAATGCATGTGTCCTTTCCTCTGACAATGCTTAAGATATTCTCTTCAATTTTGCTTTTCAGCAGAATGAATATGAGGTATTGTTGGTATGGGGCAGTTATTCTATTTGTTTTTTTTGTTTGTTTGTTTTTTAAAGATTTTATTTCATTATTTTTAGAAAAAGGGAAAGGGAGAGAGGCAGGGAGGGAGAGAGATATCAATGTATGGTTGCATTTCACCTGCCTCCAGCCACAGACCTGACTGGAGACCTGGTTTGCAACCTGATTATGTGCCCTGGCTGGGGAATCGAGTTCGCAGGCCGGCGCCTTATCCACTGTGCTACCAGCCAGGGCTCTATTTGGTTTTTACTTAGCTTCTAATTATGTGAATTTATAGTTTACATTATTATTTTTTTAATTCTCTAGCATAGTTCCTTCAAACAACTCCTCCACCCATTTTTCTCTCTCCTGTCTTTCAGGAACTCTAAATATAGACATGTTAAAATAGTTGATATTGTTCTAAAGTTCTCTGAAAATCTGTTGCAACATTTTTATTTAGTTTAAATTTTATATATTTTTTCTTTCCTTATGCATCAGTTTGGATAAATTTTATTAATCTGTCTTCAGGTTCACTAACCTTTTCTTCTGATGCACCCACCATTAAGTTCTTCAAATGAATTTTTCATTTTTGTTCTAGAATACCTATTTTATTCTTTCATATAGTTTCTGATTCTCTGCTAAAATTTTTCATTTTCTCACTCATTTATCCCACCTTTTTTACAGAACATTTTAACACTATTATATTAATTTTTTTGTCTGCTAATACCAACATCTAGGTCATTCCTGCTTCTATTAGTGGTTTTTTATTCTTGATTATGGGTCACATCTTCCTGCTTTTTAAAATGTCCTCTACACTCCCTGGTTGGTAGCACAGTGGATAAGGTGCCAACCTGCGAACCCAAAAGTCGCAGGTTTGATTCCCCAGCCAGGGCACATAACCAGGTTGCAAACCAGGTCTCCAGTCAGGTCTGTGACTGGAGGCAGGTGAAAAGCAACCATACATTGATGTCTCTCTTCCTCTCTGCCTCTCTCCCTTCCCCTCTTTCTAAAAATAATGAAATAAAATCTTTAAAAATAAAATAAAATAAAATGTCCTCTACACTTAACTATGTGATCATTTGGAAAAAATTAGGTGGTCAGGTGTGACTTGAGGTTTTCTTTCTCCATATTCCTTCTGTCCCTGCTATTATGTACTCAGTGAAAACCTAGTTAGAAAGAATTGATACATGAGTGTTTCTGGGGAAACCTGTCTCTCTACCCTCATTCCCTGTCCTTCAACATCACCAGGCCAGGGCCATGTAGTTGGTTAAGCACTCTAGGTAAGAGCTGACAGGTGGATGCCATTTTATATCAAGGTCTTTTGGAGATTTTAATGTATTTTGCCTGCTCATGCAAACTTTAGCCAGTTTAGCTAGCATTTCACTGCATCTCCAATCCACTCTGTAGGATGAGTTTGTCTTCCATCCGCTACACTCATATGATGAAAGCATACTCATGTCTCACTCTCCTAGAAAGGGTTCTATACTCTGAAATTTGGTTCATTTAAAATTTTTTGCATCCCTAGCTCTCTGATTGGTTTTTAACAACTATGATTTATAGCTTATCCAGCTACTCAACATTGTTACAGTTAGAGGAAAGGTCTCTTGCCACTTTCTGTATACTGACTAGAAGTGGAAGTTCAAATAGTTTTCAAAAAGGATTAATTAAAAATACAGGGGGAGGAGCAAAAAGGGGATGGATGTAATACAACAACAAAAATTTTTTTTAAAAAGTACGGAGGAACAGAGTAAGAAGAAATCTTCTGGGGTCTGTAGACTATGACATTACCCATCCCCTCTCCATATATGGGACCAATTTAATGCTAACTTGACTCAGGGAAAACATCCCAGGTGACTCTGCTAAGTCTGTACCCCTGCTTAGAAAGCCCAGGAAGGTTTGTGTATCCACTGCAACAAAAACATTTGTCTTTGAAATGCCACCTGTTTGTTTGTTTGTTTGTTTGTTCGTTTTTAAAGATTTATTTCATTATTTTTAGAAAGAGGGGAAGGGAGAGAGGCAGAGAGGGAGAGAGACATCAATGTATGGTTGCTTTTCACCTGCCTCCAGCCACAGACCTGACTGGAGACCTGGTTTGCAACCTGGTTATGTGCCCTGGCTGGGGAATCCAACCTGCGACCTTTGGGTTCCCAGGCCGGCGCCTTAACCACTGTGCTACCAGCCAGGGTAAAAGGCCACCTGTTTTAAAATGAAATTTGACGGGGAAAATTTTAAAGAATTTACTCCAATTTTACCAGATAGAATTTCTGACATTATTTTAACTGCCCTTTATCCTCAATTCAATATATGTCCACTTCTTAATCCATGCTAAACTAGAAGAAAATCCAGAAACCTGTTTCTCTGGATGTAGCTGGAGGCAGGTGAAAGGCAACCATACATTGATGTCTCTCTCCCTCTCTGCCTCTCTCCCATCCCCTCTCTCTAAAAATAATAAATAAAATATTAAAGAGAAAGAAAGAAAAAGAAAGAACGAAAAGAGCAGCTTAAACCTAAAATAAATAGAAAAAAAAGGGAAGATAAAGGTAAAAATAAGAATAAAAGAGATAAACCAATTAAAACAAAAGCATATCATTTTAAAATATAGTGAATTTGATAAACGTTTAGAGTTACCAAGGAAAAACACAAATTACCGGTATCAGTAGTTAAGAGGAGACATAATTACAGGTGCTACACAGTGATAGAAAGGAATGATACAAACAAATTTATGCCAAGAAAATCATCAACATAATGAAATTACCAATTCCTTAAGAGAGGCAAATTACAAAAACTGATATAAGAAGCGATATCATCTAAATGATACTATAGTTGAAAGAAATTGAATTTATAAAAATAAGTAAATAATAGTTTTACTAAGAAAACACCATGTCAGATGGCTTCATAGGTGGTCTATCAAACATTTTAGGAGGAAATAATATCAAGTGTACACTAACACTTTCAAAAAAGAGGTGAAAAGATCCCTTCCTATATTATTTTATGCTGTCAGCATATCTTTTTTTTTTTTTTAATCTTTACCAAGGTCATGTTTATTGATTTTAGAGAGAGGAGGAGGGAGAAAGAGAAAGAGAGAAACGTCAGTGTGAGAGAGAAACACTGATAGGTTTCCTCTTGTAAGCACCCTGACTGGGGACCGACCCCACAACCTTTTGATGTATGGGGTCATGCACCAACTAACTGAGCCACACCTGCTATAACCTGCAAATATATTTTAATAAGAAAAACAAAGCCAATACAAGAAAAGAACTACAGACTAATATCTCATGAACATAAATCCTTAACAAAACATTAGCAAATTGAATCCAGCAATATATAAAAAGGACTTAGTAAGGTTTTTTCCAGGAATGCATTGGCTTAAGGTTTTGAAAAATCAATCTAATTCATTACCTTAACAGGATAAACAAGAAAAATTATGGCCATCAAAAGAGATACAGGAAAAAAATAACAAAATTACATATTTCTAATTGAAAATCTCTCAATAAAATATTAAAATAGAAGGGTACTTTCTCAACAACAGCATAAAAAAGGATATCTACAAATAAAAAAAACCTACAGCTCTGAACAGAAAAATAAGCTGAAGGAGGAGAGAGGGTTGCCTTCAGCAGAGGAAACAAAACATTCCCCCAAAAAGTAATTCTAGCCCTATAAGAGACAAACGACCCTCATGATCACAAAGGCAGATACACTAAACTGTCAAGTGAAGAGAACTAGTCTATAGATTAAACCCCTAGTAAGGATCATGAGAGATACATATCAGAAGCGAAGAACAACAAATAATCAAATAGCAATCACCAGACATGCAGATTGAAAGAGCAAAGCGGTGGGCAGATTGACCAGAATGCCACCCAGCCTAACCCAGGTGAAGCCACTTCTTTGACTTCCTTCCTATCTAATGAGAGAAACTGGTGAAGCTGCTTTTGAACTGGACTATAATGATGGTGACAGCGAAAGCCAAGTAACTGTAAAAGAATAAATTCAGAAAAATATCCAAGGAACTGAATGATAAAGTGATAAACAAAACGAAAGAGAATGGATACAGCAGCTGACAGCCAGGCTAAGCAGGAACCAGAGCTGAGGCGGCCCTCGTGCTGGTCCCCGGAGCAGAGGTGACGGCCCGCTAGTCCTGGGAGAGGTCACAGCCTCTGGAAGCGGAGAGCCAAGACCACAGCAGCAGTGCCAGTTCTCCGGGAATTCAGGACAAGCAAGAAGGAGAAGCACAAGACAGTAAACAACAGAAGGAGCCTGTAGGTCCCGAGCAGAGTTGGAAAAAGGCTAAAAACACAAAAACAAGAAAAAGTTAAAAAACAAAGATAAAGGAGGAGCAAGATGACCAAAAAGATCAACCTATCATAGTATAAAAGGACACATATTTTAAATTGACTTAACTAACTTATCAAACTTTGTTATAATGTAAAAGAGTTCGAGCCTTGTAAATAATGATATGGAAAACCTGTCAGCACTTAAAATATTGCTGCTTGATTTATTTGAGTTTTACATCTGAGCTTTATAACACAGGCATTTGTACAGAATTGTGAGTTGTAACCACATACCTCATGGGGTGGAGGTTTTGCTGGCGCTGGAGTACCCATTAGTATGAAATTTTCACATTTAAATTGTTGTTAATGAATATAAATTCTGTGTCCACTTTTACTTTCAAAATTTTTCCTTAAGTTGCAAAGGATAGTAACTTAATTTGATACAGACTTAGACAATATCCCAGGAACCCAAGAACACATAGGCCTGTCTTTTTCCAGGAATCAGAGTCCAGGATCCATCCTCTCTCAGCATACGCACCGCTTTCTCATCCATGACAATGTCCTTTCATGGGTTTTCACTCCTCCCACTGGAAGGGTAGCCCTTTGAGGGTAGGATTCATATCTGTATCATCTAGGCTGCAGAATCTATTCCAGCAAGGGTGGTTCAAGCCCCCACTTCCCAGCCAAGGCTCTGTCCACAGCAGCTGCTCTCTGGTGAGGCAGTGGGGGTGTAACAGGACCCTTTGGGAGGTCAGGGGGGCCCATTTGCCTGCCACCAGGGATGACTCTTAATAACAGAGTTTAGTGAAAAGGAAAGCTATTTTGTTTATTTGAAGGTTATACAAATTATATTAAAGGTGCAACTGTCCTGTTAAATCCCACTCCCTTTAAAAATATCCAAAATACACAGTGATTCCCAATCAGGCTAACTTTAAAACAGGCAAGCAAAAGATACTGTCTTTCAGAAACACAACAGTTCACAACTTAGCATTCCAGCTATAAATCCAAAGTTCCCGGCAACTGCTATACCCAATTAGGGGAGGATCTTGTGCACACCCAACTCTTATACCACAGATAATTTCCTATCTCTGTGCAAGCTGCCTGTCTCCCTTTCCCCTGTTTTGCCCACCCCTCCCACCAAACCAGGTGAGTTCTCAGGCCACATGTCTATCTGTGGATCCACTGGGGGAGAGAAAAAGTCCCTGTCTGCACGTCCATCTGGGGAAGCTCTGAGATTGATGGCTGCCCCTATTTTAAATCCCCTTAGATGTAATGTGTAAACATTTCTGACCACTGACAGAACTGTGCACAGCCCTGTAAGCCTTCTTGTCACTATCCTCCAGTAAGGCCCCTCCTATCTCCTTGGTGCAAAAAGAACAAAGGCTAGTCCACCTGGCCTCACCCCACCCCCAGCCCAAAACTGCAGAGTGGGGGATTTTGGCTTTCTCCCAGTCTGTAACAATCCCCCCTTTCAGACTTTAGACCCTTCACAATCTTATAAAGAAAGGACAGTAGGTGGAGGTCTCACGCTCTTCTGGCTGAACAGGGATGTTGTCCTACCTAGCCTTGGACCCAGGGGTCCCTAGTAAATGGGGGTGTGGAGGGATAGTGTCCTTTATAGGTGGGGAAGGATCTTGCAGAGGCCAGGTCAGTTGGCTGTTCCCAGGCAGCAGCATGCTGGGCTTCCAAGGGCTGGCATTGCTGGGCACGCTGGCGTCCTGCTGTATTCTGGGGGAAGCAGATTTAGCAACAGGGTTAGAAACCACAGTTAAAACCATAACCACTAAATGGCAAAGGCAGGGGCTAATTTTTTTTAGTGTCCCACATTAGGAAAAGAGTGTTTTTTCTGGAGGAAGGTGTGCAAGGTGTGTCACAACTGTCCAAATCCCTTTTGACCCGCTATACTTAGTTTGGGATGTGGAAAATGTTTTAGGATTCCCCCCTTTCAGACTTTTGGGTCCTTTCTGTCCAAGCCATTAGGACAGAAAAACCAGTTTTAAAGTGAAGCCCACAGACCGCCCCATACTTCACCAACCCAACCACTTAGTTCAGCCAAACCACTGAGTCTCAGGAGGCAGATGCACTCAGGTATGAAAACAAAGGAAGAATACACATGTTAATATACACGGGGCAACTCACAAACCAGTCTCCAGGTCTGCGAAACTGTCTTTTTGGGAAAATATCGAGTCACAAAGCCTTTGCTGGAATAAAGTTTATCAGTGGCAGCTTGACACATCCTTCTTCTCATCTTCTCTGATGATGTTCCAAACCCAGTTACAATTTCTAAATGAGAACAAACTTTTTTTTTTTTAAAGATTTTATTCATTATTTTCAGAGAGAAGATCAGGGAGGAAGGAAAACAGGGAAAAAACCATCAATGTATGATTGAAAAAAAACTTTTTTTATAAGATTTTATTTATTATTTTTAGAGAGAGGGGAAGGGAGAGAGGCAGAGAAGGAGAGAAACATCAATGTATGGTTGCCTTTCATCTGCCTCCAGCTACAGACCTGGCTGGAGACCTGGCTTGCAACCTGGATATGTTGCCCTGGCTGGGAATTGAACCAGCGACCTTTGGGTTCACAGGCTGGTGCCTTATCCACTGAGCCACCATCCAGGCTGAAAACAAACTTTAAAGACATTTAGCTGGCTTGTTTAGTCCACTACTGAGTATTAACATTTTCCTCAAATTCCGATTTATCTCCTTAAGATCACCTTCACTGTTATTAAAGAGACTGCATGAAGTCCAGTTTTTATTTTTCTTGTTCATTTGCATAAACATAACAAGAACACCCATTGATCACATATGATCTTTAAGCCGCTTTGCTGGAACTTGTAAGGAACTTTCACACTGACTTTTCAGTCTGCCCTTCAGGGCACAGAAGCTGAGCCTCACACCTGCCATCTAGCTTTTCCTGTAACACCTGCTTCTTTCAAGTTCTTGAGGTTTTCCACTGTGCCTTAAGGTTCCTCCTAGCCATCTTTCAGGAAAGCAACCTTCATTCCTTCCCTGGAAAGAGTGCCACACACCACGTGACCAACCAAGGTGTCAGGCTTCTTCCTTATGGGATTTATTAGCTCCAAAAGTCAATCTCAGTTCCTCAGGGCTTTCTGGTAACACCAGAATCCAGCAGACATGCCTTCTTCAGGCATGCCATTCCAGTTAAAGTCCCAATTGACAAAACCTCGATTAATAACTGATCTTATTAGTTTTATGCAAAGAAACACAAAGTCATTGTTTACTCTTCCAGAATGCCAAATTCTGGAGGGATCGATCAGGTAAGAAGAAAAATATTCAGTATGAAGGAAAATCCTTGTCCTTCAGAACTGCATTTCCATTATGCTTAGTGAATGAAATAAGCCAGTCAGTGAAAGACAAATACCATATGATCTCACCCATTACAGGAGACTAATGAACAAAACAAACAAACAAGCAAAAGAGAGCCAGATACATGAATACAAGGAACAGACCTTCAGTGGGCAGAGGGGAGAGGGAGGGGAGAAGGGAGAGAAAGAGGCAAATAAGGTGAGCAGTTTAGTCAAGGAACTAGCATGGATGACCCACGGACATGGACATGGCCAACAAGTGGGATTGACTTTGGGAGGGAGTGGGTGGGTGGGGAAAGGGAGAGAAGGGAGGGGAATGGGATGAATGTAATACAACAACAATAAAATGAAATTTAAAGAAATGCATTTCTACGTATTATTCTTCTATACAATTTATTTTCAAAACTTTCACAAGCTTTTAGCAAACCTTTATTTCCATGCCTTAGTCTACCAGTGCACTCTCCTACATAGTGTAAAATTTTAACTTTCCTTGGAAAACCTCAATTTTCCTTTCAGAGCATAAAGAGCAATAATTCAAAACACAGAAAACTAGGCACTCTTTCACCAGTATCTACTGGCCTCCTAGAGAGACATACCCTTCCAGACAGAGCTCTAAGCCAGATGCCACCTCAATGACACCAGGAGACATCATTTTACTAAACAGAGCTCTAAACCAGAGGGAGCTTCAAAGCACCAAAAGTCAGATGGCACCTCATGGCACCTAACACCACCTGGTCTCTTGGCAGAGACATGCTCTTTTGCCCAAAGCTGAATTCCACCAGCACCAAATGACCCTTCCTAGGTCCCAGATTGCAAAGGCATTCTCCCCAACTGGTTTACAGATGACCTTTCCCAGGTCTCAGATACAGACACAGATACAGAGAATTCCAGAACAAAACAGTAAAATGCAATGCATATTACATTCCCATGAAATCAGAGCACAAATAACTGAGGATTCCTTTCCCCAGGTTAAAAAAAAAAAAAACTTTCACCACAATTTCTATGTATCTTTATACCTGTTCACAGATTACTCCTATAGATTTAACCACAACCTATTTCTAGCCCTTGCTTTCTTTTCCATGCTGTGAAGGCCTATACTCAAATTCAGTAACTGGCAGCTAAAAGTCTCCAGATTTGCAAACACAGACACAAAGTGAATAGAAACATTGTCACCCTATGTTAGGGCTTTTTTTTTTTTTTCCTTTTCCAAAAAAGAAGTTTTATATCCTCTTCAGGGATGCAGGTCCCTCTTTCTTTTTCGGTATTAACCATAGTAGCAGGGTCTGCATCCTCCTCAGGTGGTACCTTTTACGTAAGTTTTTGAGGACAGGAGACACTAGAGCCTCAGGAAGTAAACTCATACCATGGGCTTGGACTTTCCACACAGAATTGGGGTCAGTGTTGGTGAATCCCCATTCACAGGCTCTTCCTCATCCTGTTCTGCTTAATGAGGTTTAAATTCTGACAAGTCCAGGTGGGGAACCAAAGCCCCTCGGGCGTGGGGGCTCTTTAGTTGTCTGTTTTGCTGCTTTATCAGCAACTTGGTTTCCCTGACTTCTTTGGGAACCGTCCCTCTGGTGTCCTGAGCAGCACATTATAGCAGCCTGGTCAGGTAGATTCATTGCCTCTAGCAACTGTAAAACCCTTCTGCACGTTTAACACCCTTGTTGCCTGAGGTTAAAAGTCTTTCCCTCCATATTGCTGTGGGCAAGAACTACCACAAAGACATATCTGGAGTCTGTATATATGTTAACCTTCTTTCCCTGGGACAGCTTTAAAGCTCTTGTGAGGGCTTTGTTCAGCCTTTTGTGCTGAGGCTTCTGGTGCAAGGGCTGGGCTTCCATTACCTTGTCTGTGGTGACCACCACATACCCAGCTCACAGCTGGCTGCTCTGTCCAGCTCCCAGTCTGGTGCTGACAGTGGCTGGTCCAGCAGATCTGGCCTGCTAGAATAAACTTGGTCAATAATTTCCAAGCAATCATGCTGACAGACTGAGGCCCCTTCCAAGTCTGGGAGTAGGGTGGCTGGATTCAGGGTTGTGGTGGTCTACAAGGTGACATTCGGATAGTTCAGCAGAATTGTCTGGTAGTTCCCCATGCACCCTGCTGTTAGTCAATACCTTCCTTTCTGTTCTGATAGAGTCAGGACCTGGTGTGGTACCGACACTGCAGTGGGCTGTCCCAAAGTAAATTTCTCAGCTTCCTGCAGTATGTCACAAGCAGCTGCTACTGCTCCAGAGGCATGGTGGCCATCCCTTTGTTGTATGATCCAACTCTTTTGAGAGATAGGCTATGGCTGGGGGTCTATTTCCCAGTCTGGTTAGTACCCCCAGTCCAATCCCCTGCCTTTCATGAACATACAACTTAAAAGGCTTCTGTAAATCTGGCAATCCTAGTGCAGGAGCTGAAACCAGTTTTTCCTTCAGGGTGTCAAATGCTGCCTGACAGTCCCCTGTCCATTCAAGGGGTTCAGAGTCCAGTCCCTTTAAAGAATTGTACAGGGGTTTTGTTATGAGTCCAAAGTTTGGAATCTAAATTTGACAAAACCCTGTAATTCCTAAGAACCCACAAAACTATCTCTGGTTCTCTTTAACATTAAGTAGAGCGACAGCTTGCTTTCTGTCTGCCATTAGGCTCCTGGTGTCCTGTTTCAGTAGAAATCCCAGGTATCCACTTCCTGTTTGCAAATCTGGGCCTCGTGAGGTGATACCTTATATCCTTTTCTTGACAAGTGATTTAGGACCCTAATGATTGCACCTGTAGGACATTGCCTCAAAGGGAGCTGGCTTGCTCTGGACTGGGGGGCCCCCTGACTACACTGAGCTCTTCTCCAAGTTCTGGCTGGGGAGACCCTCACCCTGCGGGGTGCAGCCACTGGCTATAAGGTCACCACCTCAGAAGCCATCTGTGAAAGGGGTGGGTGGGGTGGGGGCTGCCTCAGAGGCCCTCGAACAGGGAGGGGCCCTCACAGCAGAACAACCCCCACCTGACCAGAGGGTGGAGCAGCCCCTGGGAGCCACCTCAGTCTGGGGAGGGGAGTGGCCAAGGCAGCTGTCCCCTCCTGCCCAGAAGGCACTGCCCTGGAAGCCTTTGGTGCCAAAACAGGCCCCTTTGTTTCCAAGCCCTGGTCCCCAGAATTTCAAGTGTTGATGAGACCTATTTCCTTACTTCCCCATTTCTCCTGTGTTTTACTGTCAGAGAGAGGTTTCAGGGCCCACCTCTTTATCTGGACCATCACCTGGTCTTTCCCCTCTGGCAAAACACTGTGATGCGATGCTACGAA
>PVIW01016379.1:0-16864 GCA_004026585.1 Noctilio leporinus | reverse complement strand
ATTTGTCCTTCACTGACTGGCTTATTTCACTAAGCATAATACTCTCCAGTTCCATCCATGTTGTTGCAAAGGGTACAAGTTCCTTCTTTCTTTCTGCTACATAGAATTCCATTGTGTATATGTACCAAAGTTTTTTGATCCAATCATCCATTGATGGGCACTTAGGCTGTTTCCAGTACTTGGCTATTGTAAATAGTGATATATACTTTTAATCTTATAAATATTCTTGAGCTTTGTTCTGGGGTGTGGGCAAGTAAGTTGCTAACATTATCCTTTTAAAAGTTTTTAATAGTTCATTTTTATTGTATTTTTTCATTACCATTTATCTCCTCTATAACTTCTCCTACCTTCACCCATCACAATTTTATTCTTTTGATTCTTACTTTTAAGCATTGTTAGGCATCACCAGTGTAGAATTTAATCTAGGTTTACTTTGTGCCAATACTCTGACAAAATCTGTCTGAATACTGTATCCAATGCTGCATAAATTATGAAGCTTTCCCCTCTACTTAGAGGCACTATGCCTGGATTGGTATGAATACCATGACTATCTCCTCCAATCATTTAAAAATTTTTTTGTTTTATTGTTGTTGTATTACATTTATCCCATCTTCCCCCCTGCTCTCCTTAACCCACCCTCCCAATCCCCCTCCAAGTCAATCCCACATGCTGTCAGTGTCCATGGGCATCCATGCCAGTTCCTTGACTAAACTCTTCCCCTTCTTTGCTTCCTTCTCCCCCTCCCAACTCCAATCATTTTAAGCAGTTCTTTTCCCAGCATTGGGTGATTTCTTTACATAGATGAACTAATTGGTACTTAGCTGATTATTTAATGGGGACCTTCTGCAGATCTCCACAATTCTATCTAAAATTCTCTCATCTCTGGTACTCTTCCCTACTAACTCTAGTTACCTTGGTCTCCTTGTGGTCCCAGCTCCTTTTCTATAACTCAGGGAGACCACAATGCTGTACTTGAATTCTCTCCTTGCACAGCAGTCGAATATTTTTTCAGGTACTACACTGGAATAATTATTGGGAGAGGGAGTCACTTCATTTTCCCCTGATTTTCAGGGATCACTGGCCTTTCATTCCTGATAATCAATATCTTATGAACTATTATTTCATGTATTTTTCTGGTTCTTTCAGAAAAATAAAAAAGAGTAGACTCTAATCCCTATTACTCCTTCTTGGCTGAAAACGAATGTTTTCTGTGTTCAATTTTCTTTTAAAGATAGTTTAAAATCAAGACAAATATTTTTGTATTTACTCATTTAATATCTCTAGTACTCTTCATTTTTGTGTATATTTGAGTTTCTATCTAATATTTTCTTCTGCCTAAAGAATCTTCTTTTTATTAATTAACATTTTTAGAGATAGAGAAGGAGGTAGAGAAACATATGCGAGAGCAACATAGATTAGTTGTCTCTCACATGACCCCACCCACACACCTCCACCCAGGGACCTGGCCAGCAACCCAGGTGTACACCCTAGCTGGGAATTGAACTGGCAACCTCTCAGTCCACAGACTGGCACTCAATCCACTGATCCACACCAGCCAGGGCTAATGAATCTTTTAAAACTATTTCTTAGCCCTGGCTGGTAGCACAGTGGATAAGGTGCCAGCCTGAGAACCCAAAGGTCGCAGGTTCGATTCCCCAGCCAGGGCACATAACAAGGTTGGAAACCAGGTCTCCAGTCAGATCTGTGGCTGGAGGCAGGTGAAACGCAACCATACATTGATGTCTCTCTCCCTCTCTGCCTCACTCCCTCTCTGCCTCTCTCCCTTCCCCTCTTTCTAAAAATAATGAAATAAAATCTTTAAAAAAATCAACTATTTTTTATATTGCTAATTTATTGACAATGGGTTATCTCAACTTGTTTATATGAAAAATGTCTTCATTTTATCTCTACTTTTAAGGAGTATTTTTACTACATATAGAATTCTGGGTTGGCAATTTGTTATTTCAACACATTAGATGTCATTCTTTATTTCCTGTCTTGTACTATTTCTGACAAAAATTCTGTAGTAAATTTCACTTTTGGTCTTTTTTATGTAATGTGCTTTTTTCTAGTTTCTTTGAGATTTTCTTTTTCACTGGCTTTTATCAGATTATGATGTCCTTTCATGGGGTATTTATTTATTTGGCTTAATTTTCCATTGAACATCTTGAATATCAAGGGTTATATTTTTCAACAAATTTGGGGATTGTTTTCCCTATTTGTTCAAATGATTTTCTGATCCTATCCTCTTTCTGGGCACTCCTATTGCAAACAAGTTAGACTATTTAACATTGTCTTATCAGTCACTGAGGCTCTGTTCCCTTTTTTTCCAGCTTTTTTTCCTCACCGTGTTCTATTTAGAGAGTTTATTTTTACTATGTCTTCAAATGTATAGATTTTTTTCCCATTTTGTCTCATCTACATTTAAGCCCATTTGCTAAATTTTTCACTTTAAATATTTTATTATTCAGCTCTAGGTATTCTTTTTGTATCTTTTATTTCATGATCTTCATTATTTTCTTTAAATTCTTGATCATGTTTATGATGGCTTTCCTTTTTAGTATTTTTTTTCCTTATTCCATCATGTCTGTCATGCCTGAGTCTGTTCATATTTTTACTATGTTTATGGGTCCTATCTTCCTTCATTATTGCATGTCCAAAAAGTTTTTAATTGATGCTCAATGTGATGCCTTTGCAATAAGCCAACCTGAGCAAGTCAAATTCAGTCCCCAGATTTCCCTTTCTAGTATGTTTCCAGTTAGGATGGGGAATAAGGGATAGTCTCTCATGAGAGTTGCAGGATAGAAGGGAAGAAGCCGCAATTTTGTAGGAAACGCACACATCTATCCCAGTCATTCTGTTAAATACACTGCTTCCCTGAAGACCCTAGCAGAGCTAAATTTCACTGGTCATGAGGATGAGGGGTTGGGCCAGGGTCAGTTCTCTGAGGGGAAAGCAATGCCGATGTGCCAAGGCTGACAAAGAAAACCCCCCACCCCCGACCCCCACTCCAAAAATGAAGCCGGGGCAGGCCCTGTGGCCCAGAATGCGCAAACATGGCCCTTTTCCAAAATTAGAAGACTGCACAACTGTGTTGCTCTAAATAGTGCCAGTGAATGCTGCAGTCAGCTTTTCTTAGGCCTGCTGTTAGCATCTTTCAACCCTTAGTGAGCCTGGGTGTGGCCCTGCAGAGAGAGGTGCCGTCCCTGCCCTCCTGGCTGGTGGAAGCCCAGTGGCTCAAGTGGATGATCTTGCCTGGTGTCTGGTTTCATTTTCAATGTTGGCCATTCCTCCCGAGAAGAAACTGGGCTCTGGCACACGGAACAAGTGACGCTTTCAAAGGAAGCCTGTTGCCATGGAAACCGGTTGTCAACCTCGCTGCTTCTGCGAGGGAGGTGTCAGGAGTGGGGCTGCAGCTTTTCCTAGGCACTGCCTGCTCTTGGCTTTTGTTTTCCATGAGGACAATAAAGGATTAGAGACAAGGTGGGAGGAAAGTGCTCCTCTGCCAGAAATTCACTTGAGAGTGCGCCAGGGCCTTCAGGTATGGCCAGTTCTCACAGAGTCCTTAGCAGGCAGTGCGGCAGTGTGAGGCGCGCTAGCAGCAGCGTGAGGAAGCTGCGAGAAGAGAAGCCGGTTGGTGGGGTAGTGTCCCCACCCCAGCTTTCACTCTCTGCTCACTAGGGGCTGGCTTCGCAGGGAGCTGAGGGAGTCAGATACAGACTACAGCCTCGTGGAGCTCACACATTATTGGGAGAGGGGATCCAGGACACAGAGCCAGAGAGATGTCACAAATCAGTGTGTGGCATTGACATGTTGCCACTCTAAAGATGCTCTCTGTCCATGGGCAATGGTTCCCAGAAGGGATACAGACTCCAAGAATAGAAAATGACATGTCTACACCTGAACCATAGCCTTAACAGGACCAAGGTCTCTATGGCAGGAGTGGAGCTGCGGTGGTGGGATCCTTGGTCAAGAAAGCATTGGCCAGGTGTGAGTTCACTGACACACTCCCACCCTGCTCTCCTCTGAGTTCAGTTCATTGGGGCATCAGGCCCCAGGGCTGCCCAGCATTCCCACCCTCCCCCACCCCATGGTCAGGTATGGGCCTCATAAACCTTTTGCACTCTTATCTTGGTGTCTATTTTCTCCCCAGGACCTGAGCAGAGCTAAGTTTTCACAGTCACAAGACAACTGTCGGAATCTATAGCCAATCATAGAACAGGCAGCAACCCACTTAGACAGTGTGGAGTGTGTTGTCCTTGTGGGCTCAGGGACTCCTCAGAATCTGGATGGCTGAAAAAAAAAGTTGTTTTTCCATGCTAGTGTGAACAATAAAAAGAGCCACACAACTAAACCTGACAAGCGATTGGGAGGCTTGGGCAGAGGCCTTCCCAACTCAGATCAACTCAGTAGCCCCATAGGGCTGTCTGAACAGGAAAATTCCTGACTAATGGTGGGCAGTCATGCTCCAGGCCTGAGCTTCCTGGGCAAAGAGAGCCTGGCTATTGTCCTTTTGCATCTGAGGTAACACAGCTTTGAAATGTAAGAGTAATATCTTTGTCCAGACACAAGCACCAGTGCAGAGACCACAGAACCCCTCACCGTCATCTTCTTCCCCAAATGCCACCTCTGAGTGCTGCAAATGTTCGTTGTTAACTATCCTGTTACTTTTTATCTACTCCCAGAGATTCTCTGTTCTGCTTTCTCCCACCTTCTTAATCTACCACCGACTGATGGATTTCATGAGTAACTCCCTTACACCTCCTCTTCTGATTCTAAGTAAGGTGCAAAACTGCCATTGTCAGGAGCATTTTCTCAGTCTGTTGAGATTTTGCTTCCTGGCAATTATCGTCAGTGTGGCTCAAATGAATTCATTAAAATCCTCTATCGGTTTGAACATTTCTTACATAGACAGTGTTGAAAAAATTAATGAACAGAAACCTCAATTAAAATCAGGACACTAAGTCCTGGCTGGTGGCACAATGGATAAGGCCCTAGCCTGAGAACTCAAAGGTCCCAGGCTCAATTCCCAGCCAGGACAATATAACCAGGTTGCAAGCCAGGTCTCTAGCCAGGTCTGTGGATGGAGGCAGGTGAAAGGCAACCATACACTGATGTTCTCTCCCTTTCTGCCTCCCTCCCTTTCCCTCTCCCTGAAAAATAATAAAAATCTAAAAGAAGAAGAAGGAGGAGGAGGAGGAGGAGGAGGAGAAAGAAAGAAAAAAGAAACACTGCAATCGCATTGCTATAAAACTGGCATTTAAAAAATAAATAAATAAAAACTAGACCACCAACTTACATCATACACCAGAATAAACTCAAGATGGATAAAGGACTTAAACATAGGCAGTGCTACCATAAAGGTCCTAGAGAAAAATACAGGCAGTAAAATTTTAGATATCCTATTCAGAAATATATTTACTGATACTTCTCCAAAGGCAAAGGAAATCAAAGAACAAATCAACAAATGGGACTATATCAAACTGAAACATTTCTGTTCAGCTAAAGAAAGCCAGCAAAATTCAAAGGGAACCAACTATATGGGAAAACATATTTGCCAATGATACCTTAGACAAGGGTTTGATTTCCAAAATATATAAAGAACTAATGTGACTCAACACCAGGGAGACAGACAGCCCAATTAAAAAAATGGGCAAAGGACCGGAACAAACAACTCACTGAGGAAGATGTACAAAGGGCCCAGAGGCATATGAAAGCATGCTCAACATCATTAGCCATCAGAGAGATGCAAGTCAAAACCACAATAAGATACCACCTCACACCTGTCATCATCAACAAATCAACAAATAACCAGTGTTGGTGAGGATGTGGGGCAAAGGAAACCCTGATGCGCTGTTGGTGGGAATGCAAACTGGTGCAGCCACTATGGAAAACAGTATGGAGTTTCCTTAGAAAACTAAAAGTGGAACTGCCTTTTGATCCAGCAATTCCACTACTAGGACTATACCCAAAGAATTCTGAAACACCAATTCATAAGAACTATGCACCCCTATGTTATAGCCAAATGCTGGAAACAGCCTAAGTGCCCATCAGTGGATGATTGGATCCAAAAACTTTGGTACATTTACACAATGGAATACTACACAGCAGAAAGAAAGAAGGAACTCCTACCCTTTGCAACAACATGGATGGAACTAGAAAGTATTATGCTTAGTGAAATAAGCCAGTCAGTGAAAGACAAATACCATACGATCTCACCCATTACAGGACAATAATGAACAAAACAAACAACAAGCAAAACAGAACCAGATATATGAATACAGTGACTAGGCCTTCAGTGGGCAGGGAGGCAAGGGGAGGGGTGGGGGGAGGAAGAGGCAAAGAAGGGGAGCAGTTTAGGCAAGAACCTAGTATGGAAGAACCATGGACATGGACAAGTGGGATTGACTTTGTGGGGGAGTGGGTGGGTGGGGAATGGGACAGAGGGGAGTAAAATGGGGATGGATATAATACACAACAATAAAATTAAATTAAAATAAATAAAGTCAGGAGACTAAAAGAAAAAACTTTCACATGCATGTCACTCAAACACACACTGCTGACCCCAACAGGAAGCATCCTCTGACAGAAAGTGACACTCCTACCTTAGCAGGAGGAGGAAGAGTCCTCCTTGCCCAGTGACAGCTCTACCAATGAGAGACTGCCATAGCTCAGCCAATGAAAAGCCTATATGGCAGATTGCAATCCTCAGGAGGAGACCTAGAAACAGAAAGGCCATTCTCCTCTAACTACAGATCCAAAGCACCCAAGTGTCACCACAGCAGGAAGCCAAGGGCTGACCATTCACAAACATGTCTGGGTGGTTGCTGTATAACATGTAAGGCTGGACTTGCTTGAACTCCCCCTGCCTCAGGTACAATTCAGCTATAATTTATATTTTCCCACTATTAACTCACCTTAGTGTCTGTTTCCCCAGACCTGAGCAGAGCTAAATTTTCACCAGTTACAAAGTGACTATTGGAACCTACTGCCAATCCTAGAACAGTGGTAGTAACGAGGACTTAGTGCTCCTTTGTCCCCAAAAGGTGGTGTGGCATCCAGCCCTGGAAGGGTGCTCTGTAAATGACTGTGCATGTCTGCATGAATGAATAAGCCCTTGGCTGAGGAGCAGCTCTTCAGACACTAAAGCAGGCAGTGACCTCACAGACCAGGGGTCAGAGAGATGCTGTGGTCCCCCCATACCCTTGCAGGAAGCTCAGTGGTCTCTGGTCAGGATTGTTTCCTAGGATTCTTTGTACTTCTAAGTGAGTTTGAAAGTTGTGAGGGGTTTTTTTGTTTTTATTTTATTTTTTTAATATTTTATTATTTTCAGAGAGAAGGGCAGGGAGGGAGGAATAAAGGGAGAGAGACATCAATGTATGGTTGCCTTTCACCTGCCTCCAGCTATGGACCTGGCTGGAGACCTGGCTTGCAACCTGGTTATGTGCCCTGGCTGGGGAATTGAACCAGCGACCTTTGGGTTTGCAGGCCAGTGCCAATCCACTGAGCCACACCAGCCAGGGCTGCCAGATGTGAGTTTTTAAAACATACATACACACACACACACACACACACACACACACACACACACACACGGTTTAGTAAATAAACACAAGGGTTTTTTCCTGTGTATTGAAGCTGAATTGACTTAATTTTTCATTTCACTTGCGTTTTGTATGTGTGGTGGAAGGGGCTGTAAACTGTATTAGAGAAGGCAGAGGGAAGGTTCTGGGCTCCTCACAATCATCAGATTCATTGTTTATCCAAGACCACAAAGAGCAGAATCCTAGCATCCTCCTGCGGAAATGTTCCCATGGAAACCACACTTGTGCTTTGCATACAGGAGGGCAACTTCTAGTGTACATCAGCCCTGGTTCCTGAGAGGATGTGGTACCTTAGATAGGAGGCTGCAAACAGTCATTGGGAGGGAGCAGCAAAAAGATTTTTGCTCTACAACCAAAGCCTACTCCTTCTTCTTTCATAGGAAATGCCCTAGCCCCTCAAGGACTCGGAGTACATACCTCCTCTGGTGGGAGTGACAGAATGACAGTGACAAGCCAAACAGGCATCTGCCTAGGAAGGCTGGAATGTTAGTTGCACCTTGTCATGCAGGAGGAGGAAAAGAGCCAGCAATGAGGGGCAGAGAAGGAATTTTGCTTACACAATGTTTTGATGCATTCTGCCATGTGGATAGGTGATGATCAGAAATAACTAGGTCAACAGAGAAAGGGCTGCTGATCCCTTGGACAGGGAGATGTTGGTCACCCTACCATCCCCCCAACTCCTGCTTAGCCAGTCACTCTTTCAGGCAGAAGCCATTGGAGTTGCCCACACCCACTTCCATGGCTCTATGAAGTCGTGTGACCTTAGGGCATTGCATGACCTCTCTGAGCTTCTGCTTCTTTGTCTGTCAAATGAGGATAATGAGATCTGTTGCATAAGTTTCTTGTAATTCAAAAAGAAGAGGATGTGCAAGAGATTCCTAGCCCAATTGTGGGCATGAACAGGTATTCTGCCAGTGTTCCAGCTCTCTTCCCTTTCCATTTGTATACCGATTCCCACTGTCAAGAGAACTGGGTTTTCTTCCTTTCAAGGAAGAAAGGTCTCTCAATATAGCCATCCTCCTTGTACTATCTCAGTATCTGTTTATATGGCTATGATCAAGAGCAAATTAAAATCTATTGGAAGGATGCACAGGTATCTTGTAAAATATCAACCCAGGAAACACAGCCAGCCTTCATATGGATGGACCTGGAACCAAGAACTGGGACCAAATAGCCTCTGGTCTTCTTGCATTGTAGCTTATCTTTCGCTCTCTGCATCTCAGCTTGCCTCACCTCTCTATGCATGTGGGAGAAATGGTCAAGCCAGCATTGCCTCCACATGGCTTCCAACTTGTACATTCACTAAGCACTAGAAGTCTCTGTGCCAGCCCGCAATTCCAGGAAGATCATCTCTTTTATCCACATTTAATCCGATGACCTTCTAGAGCCTGTTCAACTGTGATCAGAGCCAATGCCTAGGGTGAGATGCTGGGTGAGTTCTCAAGAAGGGAACATGCATGAGCAGACACCAAAGTGGTCTTCAGTTTCCTAAAGCCTTCTTTGGTGGATTTGCACCAGAGTCTTTGGGAATATGACTTAGCAGGAAGTTATGGTCCAGACTTTCTCCTGATACCATCCTGTTGTGGATAATTCGGGTCTCCATTTGTGCCCATTATACAGTGGCCACATCACCCACATGCAAAAGGAAACATGCACAGCCTGACACAGGCACTTGCATCCTGCCATGGCAGGGCGTAGAAATTCAACTCTTAAAGGTGGGTGCAGATTTCAATATCTGGAATACAGGAACCTCCTCTGAGTTCTGGGAGATGGGGTGACGAGAAGTAGGAGTTGGAGTTAGGGCAGGGCTGCATGCTGGGAGGAGGAAATGCTACTTCTGGATCTTTTCCCAGAAAGCCAGCCATTCTCCATGGCTGAGGTTATAATAAGATTCATCTGTTTTAGAGCCACTCAAATTTGGGGGTGATTTTTCATCTTTCTTATTATGCCAGCCATAGAAAGAAGTTGCCAGGAGGCTCAGACTGTGCCAAGAATCCAAAGGAAAGTAACTCACTCATTTACTCAACAAATATTTCCTGGGTGCCTGTTGTGAGAGTGACAATGGATTGGGTGTTGGAGATAAAATAGTGGGTAAAAGCAGTCCAAATTGCCAATCTCACAGAGTTTTGCAGTCGGGGTAAAACAGGCACTCCACAAACCATTCAGGCTGTATACAAGGACACCTGTGACAAGTTTGTCCCACTCAGGGAGGGAACTCCCTTGCTACATGATGCTGGAGCTGAGTTCAAGGTGGTCATAGGAATCAAAGTGAGAAAAAGGATTCAAAGTGGAGGAAACCGCAAGTGTAAAGACCTGAGGATGGAAAGGGAGGGGCAAGGAGAGTAGGAGGGACTGAAGCAGGCCACATGATGGAGTGGGAGGGAAGGTTACAGCACCAGGGCCATATTAGGGATTCACTGATTCTGAGAGCAAGAAGGTAGCATAAAGAGATTTGCATATTGAAGAGGTCACTCTAGTTATTGTCCCATTTGCAGTAGTTTGGTGAGGGAAAAAAATGGCTGAAACAGGGTTGCTGCTATTTGGAGTAGTGGTGGCAGTGGTGGAGAGAAGTGAATGAATTTGAGAAATATCTGAATCCCCATTGACAGACTCATATAAGAGGATGAGGGGAGGGTGGCCCAGGGGCTCTGGCTTGCCCAGGTGGAAGGTGACAAGCAATGGGACAAGGACTGCTAACAGAGAGCTGGGATTGGGGTCAGTCAGAGGTTTGCTTTGGGCATGTCCCAAAGAGGACATTGGTCTGGAGCTTCGAGGACAGTCTGGGCCGGAGGTCCCTCCAGAGTTTTCTGTAGGATGAATGGACAGTGCACATGGCTGCGTGAGGGGCTAGGGAGAATATGGAGTTTAAGAAGGGCCTAGGACCCCTCTGGAGAAACAGCAACCAGAGTGTCCAAGCAGAGGACATGGAGCCTGCCCGGGAGTTACAGAAGGAGCACCTCCATGCTGCCAAAGTCTGGGGCCATGCTGACCACCAAGGCAAGGAAGAGAAAATATCAAGAAGCAAGGGCAGTGACCAATAGTGTTAGGTTCTACCAAGAAGTCAAGTCTGATGGGAACTGAAGTACATATCTCACAGAACAAAGTGAATGTCACTCACTAATGGAGCTCTTGAGAGCTGTTTCAGTCCAAATCCAGACCTGATCAGAATTTACTTCATTGCCCTGGAAGCTCTCAGTATGAGAAAAGGGGAACTTGTAACTTGGAGCTTGGAAGCCCCCCTTAGGAAAGATCTATTCCCTGTCATTTCATGGGACTTGGAATAGAAGAAGAAATAGATGCATGGACTTGATATACCAATTTGATCCAATTCCTGTAATAATTCTTTTATTACAAGTGGGAAAACAATTGAGAAAACTTCTTTGAGGATAAAAATGAGAAGAAATCAGGGGATGCTGCTCAAAACAGGGGGTGTGATTTGGTAATGGGAAAATTATAGGCATCCGAGGACAATTTATTTGGGGACTTGCTGCCTTTCTAGGGTAACCGCAAAAGACTCTGTGGAAGTAAACCCCCAGTGTAAATTCATTGTGCTAGTTGTATCCGGTTGGACATTGACCAGAGAGAGATAAGCTGAAGGATCTCTGTGGCTAATGATTCAAGGCCAGGAGCAAAGGGGCAAGTCCCATTCTGCAGACTACCAGGAACTACAAAGTTTTGAGCAAAGAGAGGTGACAAATGATTGTATGTTGTACCTGGGATTGCTTTAATAAGGCATGGTAACATGTGCAGACATGAAAATGACTGCCATGAAGGAAGTTTCTTATACTCATATGTCCCTAAAAATAGGGGACATGGTAGGCAATGCAGGGCCATGGGAGAAGGCCCCGGAGCAGCAAGGACAGAGGGTGAGCAGGAGCCTTTATTGTGGCTTTTGCTTGGAGGCAAGGTGGAGAAGTAGGACCAGGATGGGCTGGTTTAGATGATCTCAGTGGGTTCTGTGGAACAGACCTAAGAGCCTGTTTCTCTGTGTCCCTGAAGTCTGGTTACCCCAGCAGGTCATGGAGCTGGCTGCCCCTACAGACAAGCACTGGAGGAGAAGGCAGGTGAGGCGGGAGCTGCCAGGCCTGCAGACGAGCACACTCTGGATGCCAATGTGCAGACCCACTAGGTGGGCCTGCCAGCTTCCAGCCTCTCCAACTCAGCCAAATCCCTCTGAGACCTTAAACAGAGTCTATCAGGAACAGGAACCCAGCCAGCCTCGAACCAAGTCTGATCAATGAAAAAGCCTTGGGCTGGTGGCAGTAGAGGTGACAAAAAGGCTGAAGTGGCTCCTCCATTCCTTCTGCCCTCTGGCACAAAGAGATGCTGACCCAGCAGGACAGCTGTGACCCAGAGCTTAGATTCATGGAGACCAGGAGAAAGATGAGTTCTGCCCTTTTCAGCTCCCCACTGGGGAGACGGGCAAGCAAGCCAGTGGCTGTAAGATTCTCATTCATTTTTATAACCATCAGATATTTGTGCAGCTCCAAGCCAAGTGCGGGGCAAGGCGCAGGAGGCAAGCAAAGACTAAAACCCAGGCTCTGTTCTCTCTCTCCCTCCCTTCTCTGCTCTCTAAAATCAATAAGCATGTCTTCGGGCGAGGATTTAAAAATTAATAAATAAAATACAAAAACATTCAAAAGAAAAAAGCAGGCCCTGCTCTCAAGCACTCACTGACCAGAAAGGGGATGGGGACAATGTACAGGCCTGGACAGATGGAAGGAGGGTCAGAAATAGCCTTGGGGGGAGCAAGGGATCCCCCCAAAACCAGTAACCACCTGCTGCTGGATGGAGTGGACGGTGCTGAGAGTCAGAACAAACACACCCTCTCCCCTTAGGAAGTCAGTCTGGTGAGGGGAGCAAAGGAAAGAATGCAAGCAGACACTTTCAAGCCAGGACCAAGCACACAGCAACAGCAGTGCGTAGCTGGCTCAGAAACAGCCCAGTAGAGCCCTTGAGCTGGGTTTTCAAAGCACAGGAAGGATTTCAACAGAGTGGGAAGGAGAGAAAAATCCATGTTCTAGCCGGAAGGAGCAGTACATACCAATTGGAAGGGGCAAGAGTGTGCTGGGTGGGTCAGGGTTAGGTAACCAGAGCCAGCATGGGAGGGACTGAAAGCACAGGGCAGAGCTTTCAGGCCCTTAACTTAACCATCTTGGCTGTGTTTAAGTTCAGCAGCCTAAAGTATATTTGCATTGTTGTGAAACAGATCTCCAGAATTTCTTTAGCTTGCAAATCTGAAACTCTGAACCTATAAAACAACTCCCCTTTCACCTTCTCCCCCACTCCAGGTAACTCCCATTCTACTTTCTGTCTCTAAGCTAAATACCTCATTTAAATGTAGTCATACAGCATCTGCCTTTTGTGTCTGGCTTATTTCACTTAACATAATGTTTTCAAGGATTATCCATATTGTAACATGTGACAGGATTTCCCTTCTTTTTAAGACTGGAGAACATTCTATTGTATGTATTTACCACCTTTTGTTTAACTATTCATCTTTTGATGAAAGCTTGATTTGCTTCCACCTTTTAACTATTGTGAATAGTGCTGCTATGAACATAGATGTGCAAATATCTCTTTGAGTCCTTGCTTTCAATTCTTTGGGGTATGTACTCACAGTGGAATTGCAGGATCGCAACATAGTTCTATTTTTAACTTTTTAGGAAGGGCCATACTGTTTTCAAAGTGGTTGTATTGTACCATTTTACATTCCCATGAACAGAGTATAAGGGACCAATGTATCTACATCCTCACCAACCCTTGTTATTTCTGTTTTGATTTGTTGGTTTTTAATTTTTGCTTTTAATTGTATTTTATTGATTATGCTACTACAGTTGTCCCAATTCTTCCCACTTTGCCCCCCTCCACCCAGCAACCCTAACTCCCTCAGGCAACACCCCATCCCCTGCTGCCTACTGTTCATGTGTAAGTTCTTTGGCTACTCCATTTCTGACACTGGTTATTCCATGTCAGATTAACTCATAGTTATTCCATAACTACCTATTTGTACTTCTTATTTGCATCATCCCTGCACCCATTTCCCCACATCCTCCTCCTATCTGCCAACCATCAAAACAATCTCAGTGCCCATGGTTCCATCTGTTATTCTTGTTTGTTTAGTTTTTTGTTTTTTTTTTTTTAAGATTCAATTGTTGATAGGTAATGTACTTATTTCCATTTTATTGTTCATAGTTTTTATATATTTTTTTGAAATAAGTCCCTTTAAAATTTTATACAATAATGGCTTGGTGATGATGAACACCTTTAGTTTTTTCTTGTCTGGGAAGCACTTTATCCACCCTTCCATTCTAAACAACAGCTTTGCTGGATAGAGCAACCATGGCTATAGGTCCCTGATTCTTATGACTTTGAATATTTCTTGCCAATCCCTTCTAGCCTGCAAAGTTTCTTTTGAGAAATCAACTGACAGTCTTATGGGAATTCTCTTGTAGATAACTAACTGCTTTTCTCTTGCTGCTTTTAGTATTCTCTCTTTATCTTTAACATTTGGCATTTTAATTATGATGTGTCTTAGAGTGGGCCTCTTTGCATCCATCTTGCCTGAGACTCTCTGTGCTTCCTGGACTTGCATGTCTATTTCCTCCATCAAATTAGAAAAGTATTTTCACTGCTTTTTTCAAATAGATTTCCAATTTCTTGCTCTTTCTCTTGTCCTTCTGGCACCCCTATGACACAAATGTTGGAACATTAAAGTTGTCCCATAGGCTGCTTACACTATCCTGGTTTATTTGAATTCTTTTTTCTTCAAGTTGTTCTGATTGGTTGTTTTTTGCTTCCTTATGTTCTAGATTATTGATTTGATTCTCAAATTCATCCACTCTACTGTTGTTTTTCTGTAAATTGTTCTTTATTTCAATTAGTGTATCCTTCATTTCAACTGGATCTTTTTATGCTGTTGAGGTCCTCACTAAGTTTCATGAGCATCCCTATAACCAATGTTTTAAACTCTGCATCTGATAGATTGCTTATCTCCATTTTGTTTAGTTCATTTTCTGGAATTTTGATGTGCTCTTTCATTTGGATCATGTTTCTTTGTCTCCTAATTTTGGCAGCTTCCCTGTGTTTGCTTCTATGTATTAGGTCAAGCTGCTATGACTTTCTGTCCCAGTATATGACCTAATATAGTAGGTGTCCTATAGGGAGGGCCATTGGCATGGCCTCCCCTATCACCCAAGCTGGGTACTTGAGTTGAGCCCTTCATATAGGCTGAGTATACTCTTCTCTTGTAGTTGAGACTTGATTGCTGTTGGCAGATCAATAGGAGGGGTTTACCCAGGCCAGTCCATTGCAAAAACTGCCTGTGACCACTGACCACCAGCTTCTGCCCTCTGGGGAGAATCAGCTGTGCAGGGAAAGGGCGGTGCTCCGATGTGGTCTGTAGCTGTCCTCTGGGTGTGCCAGCTCTGGAGCTTCCTGGGTAGTATAAGCCAAGGTCTGTCCTCACCTGTGTTCTGCCTGGGGCCAACCTGCTTGAGTTATAGAGCAATCTGAGATGGCTGCTACTTATGCTGGACTTGGAGATTCCCAGGCAAAGCCAAGCTGTGAGCCTAGAATGTCTGCTGTTAGTGCTGGGCCTATAGCCCCTTAGCAAGTAGTGCAGGGACTGGGGGCTCACAGAGGCCAGCCGTTGCTTGTTTGATAAATAGTATTTAGGAAGTTGTGAAGCATGAGTCAAGACAAGCCATTCTTATGGGAAAGTCATGTTAACAGCTTGGGTGGGTTGGTAATTTGGGTGGCACACAGTTTCAGGGGAACTCTAGGGAAGGGCAAACAGTGTTAACCAGGTTAAAGAAATCTCATATATTGCACTCACCTGCCAGCTCTGTGGTTCTGTTCAGGGAGGGCTCAGAAAAGGAAAAGTGAAAGAAAAAAATTGGAACCGTGGTCTTTGCCCACCTTTCTATCTGAGAAAAAACTGTCCCTTAGCTCCCTCCTTGATACCAGACACTTCAGTTCTTCCCTATATGCCACCAGTGCCTTTCAAGCTGCTACTCTGGTGCTGAATCCCAAAGGGAGTAAGTCTGACTTAGTCTGTGTGCAGTTTCATTAAGAGTAACTGCTTGGGACTCCAGAATTTTTTCCACTGACTCAATTCCTGCTGGTTTTTGCAGCCAGAAGTTATGGGAATTTATCTTCCTGGCACTGGAATCTTGGGCTAGGGGGGACTTTGTGGGGCTGGGACTCCTCACTCCTGAGATATCGCTCCCCAATTCTCATCCACCACATATAGGTGAGGGACCAGTCTGTTCCATAGCTCAGCCCCTCCTACCATTTTAGATGTATGTGGTTTCTTTAATTTGGTGGTTGTCAGACTTCCATTCCACTCAAATTCTGACAGTTCTGAGTGATGTTTGCTCTATAATTTAGTTATAACTTTGATGTAGTTGTATGAGGAGGCAAGTCATGTTTACCCATGCCACAATATTGACCAAAAGTCTCTTTTTGTTGGTTTTTAAAAATAGTAGCCATCCCATTGTGTGTGAGCATCAATCAGTCTTCTTTGAGAGGAGCATGATCAGAGGTATGCTTTGGAGGATCTCTCTGGCCGCAGAAAAGTCAAGAGGTAGGAGATGGCAGCTGCTTTTTGTGGTTACTATGGCAACATTAAACCACACACCCAGAAGCCTCTAGTCAACCTATCTTCTTTTTTTTTTTTTTTTTTTTCCTTTTTGAAAGTATTTATTAAAGTTTCATTTGCAGCAGATTATTTTCCTTCCTGGGGAAAACATCATTTCATTGACAAATAGCCCAAATCTACACAGTGCAGTGAAACAACTTGGCTGAGTTAGCTTCTTCAAGGAGGCAGCAGATGCTTATTAAGCACTCAATATGTGCTCCAAATTGTGCCATATTTTGTGTTAAGTGCACACAGTGTGCTCTTTGGGTTTTCTTTTTAAAAAATCTACAAAGTAAAGGTAGTTTGGATTATACATCTTAATTACATTTTTTTTAAATTCTATTGTTGTTGTATTACATCCATCCCCTTTTTGCTCCCCTCTGTCCCCCTCCCCACCCACCCATTCCCCCCAAAGTCAATCCCACCTGTTGTCTATGTCCATGGTTCCTTTATACTAGGTTCTTGTCTAAGCTGCTCCCCTTCCATGGTTCCTTTATACTAGGTTCTTGTCTAAGCTGCTCCCCTTTCTTGCCTCTGCCTCCCCCCTCCCCCCAACCCCGTTCCCCCTGACCACTGAAGGCCTATTCCTTGTATTCATATACTTGGTTCTGTTTCGCTT
>PVIW01016378.1:0-16866 GCA_004026585.1 Noctilio leporinus | reverse complement strand
CTATGACAAAAAATATGACAACCTGGATGAAATGGACACATTTCTGGAAAGGTATAATCTACCAAAACTGAACCCAGAAGAAGCAGAAAGCCTGAATAGGCCAATAACAACTAGTGAAATTAAAGAAGTCATCCAAAATCTCCCAAAGCACAAAAGCCCTGGACCAGATGGCTACACGGGTGAATTTTACCAAACATTTAGAGAAGAACTAACTCCTGTCCTCCTCAAACTATACCAAAAATTTCAGGAAGAGGGAAGACTCCCAAACTCTTTCTGCGATGCCAGTATTATTCTAATCCCAAAACCAGGGCAAGACACAACTAAGAAAAAAAGCTACAGGCCAGTATCTCTAATGAACATAGATGCCAAAATTCTCAACAAAATATTGGCCAGTTGGCTTCAGCAGTATATTACAAAGATCATACACCATGATCAAGTGGGCTTCATCCCAGGGATGCAAGGATGGTACAACATTCGTAAATCAATCAACGTAATACACCACATCAACAAATTGAAAGATAAAAACCATATGATCATATCAATAGATGCTGATAAAAGCATTTGATAAAGTGCAGCAACCATTTATGATAAAAACCCTCAGCAAAATGTGAATAGAGGGAGCATACCTCAACATCCTAAAGGCCATCTATGAGAAACCTGAAGCCAACATCATACTTAATGGACAAAAACTGAAAGCTTTCCCCCTAAGATCAGGAACGAGACAAGGCTATCCACTTTCTCCACTTCTATTCAACATTGTCTTGGAAGTTCTAGCTATAGCCATCAGAGAAGAAAAAGGAAGCAAAGGTATCCAAATTGGAAAAGAGGAAGTCAAACTGTCATTATTTGTAGATGATATGATAGTGTACATTCAAAACCCAATTGGCTCTACCAAAAACTTACTCGACCTAATAAGCAAATTTAGGAAAATAGTTGGGTATAAAGTCAATATCCAGAAATCAAAAGCATTTTTGTATACCAATAATGAAACAACAGAAATAGAAGCGAGAAAACAAATCCCATTTACCATAGCAACAAGAAAAATAAAGTACCTAGGAATCAACTTAACTAAGGAGGTAAAAGACCTGTACTCAGAAAACTACAGAATAATGAAGAAAGAAATCAAGGAAGACACAAATAAGTGGAAGCATATATCATGTTCATGGATGGAAAGAATTAACATCATTAAAATGTCCATACTACCCAAAGCAATCTACAGATTCAATGCAATCCCAATTAAAATACCAATGACAGACTTCACAGAAATAAAAAAAATACTTCAAAAATTTATATGGAGCCAAAAACGCCCACGAATAGCCACCACAATCTTGAGAAAGAAGAACAAGGGAGGAGGAATCACAATACCGGACTTCAAACAATACTACAAGGCTACTGTCAACAAAACAGCATGGTACTGGCATAAGAATAGACATATAGATCAATGGAACAGAATAGAGAGCCCAGAAATTAACCCAGGACTCTATGGTCAACTAACATTTGACAAAGGGGGAAGGAACATCCAATGGAGTAAAAACAGTCTCTTCAACAAATGGTGTTGGGAGAACTGGACAGCAACATGCAAAAAGATGAAACTAGACCACCAACTTACACCATACACCAGAATAAACTCAAGATGGATAAAGGATTTAAACATAAGCAGTGCCACCATAAAGGTCCTGGAGAAAAATATAGGGAGTAAACTTTTGGATATCCTACGCAGAAATATGTTTACTGATACTTCACCAAGGGCAAAGGAAATAAAAGAACGAATCAACAAATGGGACTATATCAAATTGAAAAGTTTCTGTTCAGCTAAAGAAAATATCAGCAAAATTCAAAGGGAACCAACTGTATGGGAAAACATAATTGCCACTGATACCTCAGACAAGGGGCTGATCTCCAAAATATATAAAGAACTA
Organism: Noctilio leporinus; assembly: GCA_004026585.1. Taxonomy (NCBI): domain Eukaryota; kingdom Metazoa; phylum Chordata; class Mammalia; order Chiroptera; family Noctilionidae; genus Noctilio; species Noctilio leporinus. The sequence goes on along the minus strand of PVIW01016378.1, from coordinate 14,947 downwards.
ATGCAACTCAACACCAGGAAGACAGACAGCCCAATTAAAAAATGGGCAAAGGACCTGAACAGACAACTCACTGAGGAAGATACACAAAGGGCCCAGAGGCATTTGAAAGAATGTTCAACATCGCTAGTCATCAGAGAGATGCAAATTAAAACCACAATAAGATACCACCTCACACCTGTCAGAATGGCAATCATCAATAAATCAACAAACAAGTGTTGGCGAGGATGCGGGGCAAAGGGAACCCTCATACATTGTTGATGGGAATGTAGGTTGGTGCAGCCACTATGGAAAACAGTATGGGGTTTCCTTAAAAAACTAAAAATGGAACTGCCTTTTGATCCAGTAATTCCATTACTTGGACTATACCCAAAGAATCCTGAAACACCAATTCATAAGAACCTATGTTCATAGCAGCACTATTTACAATAGCCAAGTGCTAGAAACAGCCTAAGTGCCCATCAGCGGATGATTGGATCAAAAAACTTTGGTACATTTACGCAATGGAAATCTGTATAGCAGAAAGAAAGAAGGAACTTGCACACTTTGCAACAACATGGATGGAACTGGAGAGTATTATGCTTAGTGAAATAAGCCAGTAAGTAAAGGACAAATATGATCTCACCCATTATGGGACAATAATGAGCAAAACTAACAACAAGCAAAACAGAACCAAATAGATGAATACAAGGAATAGGCCTTCAGTGGTCAGGGGGAAAGGGGTTTTGGGGAGGGCGGAGGCAGAGGCAAGTAAGGGGAGCAGCTTAGACAAGAACCTAATATAAAGGAACCATGGACATGGACAACAGGTGGGAGTGACTTTGGGGGAAATGGGTGGGTGGGGAGGGGGACAGGGGAGCAAAAAGGGGATGGATATAATACAATAACAGTAAAATTAAAAAAAAAATACACCAATTTTGGTAAGCTTTTTTTTTAATGCATGCTGTGGCAATGTAATCTAAGAAAATTGTTTTGAATGAAATTAAATGCAACTGAGCACTACTAGAGCCACCTTTTATTTTCCTTTTTTTAAAAAATATTTTATTTGTTATATTTAGAGAGAAGAGCAGGGAGGGAGGAAGAAAGGGAGAGAGACATCAATGTATTATTGCCTTTCACCTTCCTCCAGCTGGGGACCTGACTGGAGGCCGGGCTTGCAAACTAGTTTCATGCCCTCACTGGTAATCAAAACAGTGACCTTTGGGTTCATAGGTTGGTACCTATCCACTGAGCCACCAGCCAGGGCTGCTATTAGAGCCATCTTATGGGAAAAAAGAACTGTTTGTCCAGCCTAATATCTTTCTTAAGCATTGCTATAAGCATCGTAGAATATATATTCTATGATTTGAATATATAGGCATTTTATACTGACTCTAGATAGTATAGTTATTCTGTCATCAGATAAAGTTGCCTGTATATTTTTTTTCCCTCTCTTCCTCCACCTGCCTGTATTTTTATTCGTTGAAAATTTATTGGTTATTAGGTGATCAGCTTTCTTAATTGTACAATGGCATTAAAACAGGGTATATTCTCTGTTTTCAGGATACAGAGCTTACTCTACATATTTGGTGAATATTTACCAAATGATGATATATGTTGGGTTCTCTTCTAGCCTTTGGGTATAAAAAGCTCCCACTTTCATAAAGCTTACATTTTAGTATGGGTTGTAGATGGTAAACATATTAAAATAATGTAATTTTTATGAAGAAAATGAAATGTTACAGTGGAGTGGATTAGAAAGTGCTTCCACTTCAGTGCTTTTCGCACTTTCGCTTTCATGTCTGGGTATCTTCAGTAATGTCTCAGGTTTTACACAATCACAAAAGCTATAGCTTTTGCCCTGGCTTGAGTGATAGCTTAGTTGGGGTTAGAGTGTCTTCCCCATACACCAAGGTTGCAGGATTGATCCCCTGTTAGGGTACATATAAGAATCAACCAATGAATACATAAAGAAGTGGAACAACAAATTAATGTCTCCTCCCACTTCCTCTGTCTCCCCCTTCCTCTCTATAAAATCAATAAACAAAAATTTAAAAATAATCAACACTAAAACTTTAGCTTTTACTGGCTGGTATCTTAATGGCTATAAGTTGTTCCTGACCAGGTGGGCTCATTGAAGAGCTTCTATTTAAAAGACTGTGAATAGGAAGTAGCTATTATAGTTGTGTAAGAGAGTAAGATTCTGAGCAATTAGGCAAACCATGCTAGTCAATGTTTTTGTTGTCATTGGGGCAAAAATAGGCTTACAGTTATTTGTAGGGAAGAGAAGAATAAACTTTTTCATAGCCACAACTGTAAATCTGTAATTTGTTTTGTGGGAAAAAATATTAGCACATTTAGAACATTTTATTTGAAACAAAAAGTGGATTGAAACAATGTTAAAATTTATAGAAAAGCCCTGGCTGGTGGCAGGTAGATAAGGTGCTGGCCTGAGAACCCAAAGGTCGCTGGTTAGATTCCCAGCCAGGGCACATAACCAGGTTGCAAGCCAGGTCTCCAGCCAGGTCCGTAGCTGGAGGCAGGTGAAAGGCAACCATACATTGATGTCTCTCTCCCTCTCGGCCTCTTCCCCCTTCCCTTCTCTCTGAAAAATAAAATCTTAAAAAAAAAACTTATAGAAAAGTTGCAAGAATAAAGAACTCCAGTAAGTCTTTATCAGAGATCCCATTGATTACTCCCACAGTGCCCCTATAATGTGTTTTATAGCAAAAAGATTTAATCTGAGCTCATAGGTCATATTTTTGTAGACATAGACCTTTTTAATCTGTAACAATTCCTCAGTCTTTCCTTGACTTTTATAGCTCACTGTTTTTGGCAAGATGAATAGGCATTTTGTAGAATGTTTCTCAATTTGGGTTGTCTAGTGTTTCTTCATGATTAGATTCTGCTTATTCTATTTATTTATTTTTTTGGCCTGGGCAGTTCCAGAAGTGAGGCTGTACTCTTTTTATTGCATCCTTTAAAGTTACACATGTTGTTGATTTGTCACCTTATTGGTGCTGTTGACTTGTATCACTTGATTAAGTTGGAGTCTGCAAAATTTCTTCAATCTGAAGTTAGCTTCCTGTGAAATTAATGTGTTTTTTTAGAAGGTAGGTTGGAAGTACATAATGTCATTCTTCATCACTAATTTTAATATCCATTGATGTTTCTTGCCTGATTTGATTATTAACATGATGGTTTCTAATGGATGATTTTGTAATTAGACTGTTCTTTCTATGTTTACTCAATATTATTGCAGGCATTCTGTGTGTGATAAAGAGCTTTCACATTTCCCCATGCCCCTTAAACAAAATACCAGTATAGACATGGGGATTCTTGTTTTATTCAGTGTATTTTAATTTGTTGCTTTCATCATTTTGATGCTCAGATTTGGCCAGATTCCTTCAAGATAGCTTCTGTATTTTAAAAAATAGATACTTTGTTGTGGTAGAATGCACATACCATAAAATATGCTATTTTAACCATTTTTCAGGTATACAATTTACTGGCATAAAATACATTTACAGTGTTGTGCAGATATCACTACTGTTTTCAAAACTTCATCACCCCAAAAAGAAATGCTATACCTATTAAGCAATAACTTCTTGTTCCCTCTTACTCCTAGCTCCTGGTAACCATCATTCTACTTTCTGTTTTTATGAATTTGCCTATTATAAGCATTTCATATAAGTGGAATAATACAATATTTGTCCCTTTGTATCTGCCTTCTTTCACTCAGCCTGCATTAAAGGTTTAGTCATGTAGCATATATAGAACTTTGTTCGTTTTGTGGGTAAATAATACTTTATTCTAGGTATACATCACATTTTTATTTATCTATTCACCTTCTAAAGGATATTTGGGTTATTTCTACCTTTCACCTATTATGAATAATGCAGCAATGAATGTTGGTGCATACATATCATTTTGAGTTCCTGTTTTCAATTCCGTTGGGAGAATACTTAGGAATAGAATTGCTGGGTCATGTAGTAATTCTATGGTTAGCTTTTTTGTGGAACCTCCAAACTGTTTTCTATAGTGGCGACACTGTTGTGCATTCTTACTAGTAATGTGCCAGAATTCCAGATGCACCACTTCCTGTCAACTTTTGTTATATTCCCACCTCCACCACCATCATCATCATTATTATTACTATTATTATTGCCATCCTGGTAAGTGTGAAGTAGTGTCTCATTGTGGTTTTGATTTGCATTTCCCTAATGATAATGAACAACATTTCATGTGCTTCATGTGGCCGTTTGTGTATCTTTGGAGAAATGTCTATTCACAGTTTTTTGGCCCATTTATAAATTGGGTTATTTATCTTTTTTTTTTTTTTTTAAAGATTTTATTCATTATTTTTAGAGAGAAGGGCAGGGAGGGAGGAAGAAATGGAGAGAAACATCAATGTATGGTTGCCTTTCACCTGCCTCCAGCTAAGAACCTGGCTAAGACCTGGCTTGCAACCTGGCTAAGACCTGGTTATGTGCCCTGACTGGGAATTGAACCTTTGGATTCACAGGCCCGCACCTATCCACTGAGCTACCAGCCAGGGCTATTTATCTTTTTTGTCGTTGAGTTTTAGCCGTTCTTTATATGTTAATAGATACTAAATTCTTGTTAGATACATCATTTGCAAGTATTTTCTCTCATTCACTTTATTGTCCTTTGATGTACAAAATTCAAAATTTTAACAAAATCCAGTATATCCACTTACTCTTTTATTGCTCCTGCTTTTGGTGTCATGTATAAGAATCTGCCAAATCAAGGTCTTCTGTGTTGCTTAGATTTGTCTGTATTATTCTTTCAGTCACTTTCTTTCTTAAGAAAAATGTTCCAGGTTCTTACACTTTCTTTGTCTCAGCCCTAAAGTTGGCAGTTTCTCTAAAAACACAGGTTTTCTTTAGTGGAGAGTGATATTTTGAAACCAAGCTCTGCACACTAGGTGTGTACACACACACACACACACGTGTGTGCGTTTGCACTTTCACATCTGTATGTACATATATTGAAGGCCATGAGTTCCTGGCAGTATCATTTCATCTTTTCCATATTTTACCTCCCTTTTTCTTCAGTGAAAAACCTGACTTTCAGACGAGATTGGGCATGGTCAGGGTAATACGACCATAGACAAAAACCTGACTAAGTTGTTGAGAGAGAGATTCCTCCATGGGTCTCCTGCACTGATACACATCTTGTTAAATTATATGGAGAATGCAAAGCCCTGGCTGTTTTCTACTACTATGTTATTTCTCAGAGTTGAATATATAATGAGCAATCTTGAAGAATAAGGCAAGTCTCCCTTTGTGTCAAAGAGCAGGCGCGCTTATTACTTGATAGTAGGTTTCCCAAGTTCAGTGTTCCTCCTTTGTGAACCAGACTAACTATGTGTTTGGCATCCATGTAGGTATTATCATGTCATCCTGGGGGTACTTTGGACCAAGGGGAACTGGCAGACATGCCAGTGCTTTTGCTGTTTGTTGTGCTGATAACTATTAAAGTCCTTTGACTCTTACTCTGAAATCTTGTGTCTTTTGCCAGCATCCATGAAGCTGTGGTAGTCTTAATTTATTAGCTTGTAAGTAGGACCTGAAATCAGCGTTCTCAACATATTTGCTCCCATCCCTGTGTGTAGTTAATCTTCTGACCCCCCTGAGTCTTCCTTCTCAGTATCTCTAGTGCTTTCCTTTTTCAGATTGCTATCACTGGCTGCCTGTTGGGTTGCCTTGCTTTTATACCATCTTCCATAAGGCCCGCTATCGGCAGTGGAGCTTTCTGTTCATAGTTTATCTCATCTTTTTTACTTCCTGCTGTATGCGTTTCATATTGTAGCACATTATGTACTTTATAAATCCAGCATACATATGTATTAGTGGTTCATATTTGGATATGTTTTACTAATGTAAATGTGGAATTATTGTAAGCAACTGTATTAAATAATGGCCAGCAGAGGAAAAGAGAATGTGCTAATTTTTCTAACATCCTCATACGAGTCCCTCTCTTGCTCTGAAAGTGATCACTTTCTTATTTAATAGAGCTACAGACCTGATAACTTATCTACATTTCAAGTATATTATCACCTACTAACCTTGATTCTGTATTTACACAGTGATTATATTATCTCTTTGTTCAAAACACATGTAGGTGCCATTCAGAAAATGTAAGGTTTTTATTTCATTTTATATTTAAGGAACATGTCATACTTTTCCAAGATTTATTGATTTAGATAGAATTAGGTTATTTTTAACAATCATTTCTTTCTTCCTATAGTTATGAGATCTTAGACTAAATCTTAGGACAGAACCTAATTTATAGTATTAAATAATATGTAAAAATATGGAACAAGAGTACCACCAAGTGGCTAGTATACTTTATTTTTAAATGCTTTTTTCCTCTATTCACATACAGAAAACTCTGATTAGGTAGTTCAGTAATTCATACTTAATTGGTATTTTTTAATCTATGTAATTTTATTTTTTGATTTTTCAGTTATAGTTTTTCCAGTATTCTTTCCTGCCCCACCCACCCCTGCTCCCACAGTCAATCTACGCCCTATTGTCCAAGTCCATGGGACTTGATTACTTGTTCTTTGACTAGTCCCTTCCCCTTCTTTCCCCCTGTTACCCACCTCCCCATTCCCCTCTCGTCTCTGTCAGTCTGTTCCCTATTTCCATGTCTCTGATTCTATTTTGCTCATTTGTTTTACTCATTAGGTTTCACTTATAGGTGAGATCATATGATATTTATCTTTTACCACCATTAAAAAGAGAATAAATTGAAATTTTAGTTTTATTATGGTGATTTTATCATCTCATATGATATACTGTTTGACAGAGAAAAATACAGTAAACTATCATCTTTGGTTTGGTTTAGTGGTAAAAGTGTTTATTGAGTTTTAACTATGCATAGGCCACTGTGCTCATATCACTAGTTTATAGTCTGGTGAGTGACATAGGTGCACAAGTAGATAGCATAATTCACATTACATGTGACGTTGCATAAAGTGCTATTGGAGGGTAAATAAAGAAGCACTCTTCTGTACTGGGGTTTTATTAAAGGTTTCCTATAGGAGTAGATAATATGAATAGAACTTGAAGAACAATAAGAAAGAGTTAATCAGGAAAAAAGTAATAGGGACTGTATTTCTACCAAGGGAAGAACATGTATAAAGATAGTAATAGGTAACTACTTAGGAGCTGAACAATTGTGGGTTAAAATAAAACTTAAGAAGTCTGATTTTTATTTTATTAGCAATAGGGAGCTACTGAAATGTTTTAACCTGATAGGATAGAGGAGCTAAGGCAACCCAGTCTAAATCAGAGAAGGGGGGTGGTGGGATACAGAAATGTGCTATATTTGATAAATATTTAGGACGTAAAAAATCAAGATGTGGGCTTTGGATGTGGGACCAAAGAAGAGGGAAATACCTTTTTTTTTTTTTTTTTTTAGTTTTGTTTACCATGTGAATAATACTACCATTCTCTGAGATTGTTAATACAGAAGGAATAGTTTTAAGGCAGGGCTGCATTTAGAATTGAGATTGTCCAAGGGTAATGTGCAGACAAGATCAGTGGACTAAGTTCGGGACCCTTAGGCAACACCTTTACAGAAGTTGGGGGGAAATAAAACGTTTAGAACAATATCTGGGGTCACCAACGTCGAATATAACTGACTAGTCTAGTAATATCATGATTAAAATCACTCTTGAGTTTTGCTGTGTGAGGGGGTAGATTCAACCTGGGTGGATAACTTTTCAAAAAGTAATTAATCGAGATGAAAAGTAGGGAATGTTAGCTCCATAAGGACATTATTGAAGGGATATCATTGAAAACCCTTTATTAGGTGATCACTGACTTCAGCATATTTACATTTGAAGAAAAAGAGAGATTTAAAGATACAAGCAGAAAAGGGATAACTGATGAAGGTAAATGAGGACCAGGATGAAGAAGATTGAAGGGCTAATTTTTAATAGGAGGGGAAGTCATATATCAAGGGGTTGGGCAGATGAAGGCAAACTTGGGGAGAAGGGATCTGGGCTGGCAACTGAGGTAGGTTGTATCTGAAGACTGCTGCACTGCTCAGGAAATGAGGTAACTCATTGAGAGTGAAAGGTTTGATACCAGCTTTGAGAACTTTGGGAGAATTACCAATGTATAGAGTAGCTGCTAAAGTGAATGGGAGATTGAACCCACTAATGGCAAGTAAAAATATTATTAGTGGAAGTTAGAGACCATTTGTGTGTGTGTGTGTGTGTGTGTGTGTGTGTGTGTGTGTGTATAAAATGTAGAGGGCCCAATCTATAGGCTTGTGTAATTTCTTTTCTTTTTAGGTTATGCCAATCCAACTATATCCATGAAGAAATCACAGATTTTGTAATTAATTAAGGTTCTAGGATAGCTAAGATGATGTATCAAAATTGCCAGGATGGAAAGTCATTGGTATTCATAGAGTGCTTCAAATACTGTAAATTAGGCTGGAAGGGCAACAAGTGAGGTCCAGATGGGGTCCATAGATTGCTAGGAAATAATGGAGACTAAAAGGTTCATGAGGTGAAGGTGAAGTTATTGTAGAAATGGGAAAACTGAAGGACAAGACATGATAGAACTCAGTTTTGGATTCTGATGAAGAGACCTCTGGGTAATGGGTGTTAAGGCTTAGGACTTCAGTGTGTGGCTGAAGTTCTGTGAAGAGTTCAGAGGTAGTCAGGTAGCTGCTACAGGATTGCTCAGATGAGGCACAGGAATTTGAAAGTTGTTATGAGTTGGATTAAGGATATGCTACAGTTCAGACTGTCTTTAGGTAAAGGATTTATGAAATGTGGGCAGGTTACCAGAAGCTTGTTAATATGGTCAGTGTGGAGTTACAGTGGGATGGCACGAACTTAAGGACTTTATTGTGGTCTTTCCCCCTTTTCTTAGAGGTTGGAGGATTTAGAACATAACCCTAGGCCCTATATTCCCTACATCTTGAGGCTCAGCTGCTGGTGTGTGCCTACTACTCAAGAGTCAGAGGGAGCTAGGACTGATAACCCCTGCTTTTTGAAAGTTATTTTACTCCACTTTGCTTTTCTAAAAGACCCACATTAGTACCTGTTTATTCAAATTGAAGGAAATCTGGAAAGGATTTTACCTTTTTTTAATAAAAGGTAAACCGTGAAAATAGCATTCAGTTTTTGTTTTGCAGTGAGCCATTCTATAGGCAGCCTGCACCCTGAGCAGTGAGAGTGTCCCTGCCAAGCTCCCTGGAACTACACTCAGCATCTCAGCATCAAGCCTCTGTAGCTTTGAACTGTGTCTGTGAGCGTCTGTGCTTGATCTCGACTTATGTTGCTTATCTTTTAGCAAGATACGTCCTAAGGTAGCAGAAAAGCCTAGGAGCGTTCTAAATATTATCCTTAGCATAAAGTAGGACATAATTAAGCATTTCATCTGCTAAACCAAGGACCATGGAAGACTTAAAATTTTTCTATTAATAACTATTTTGTGTTTGTTTCTTAGTCACCTGATAGTGTTTCATTGCATAGATATAGCAGCAGACATCAAAGATATAAGAAAAACTATGGGAGAAAAAAAAAACAAACCTTTAAGTTTTATTTTTTATTATCAAAACTTTTAAAAAATATGTTTCATTGGTTATGCTATTACAGTTGGCCCAGTTTATCCCCTTTGCCCCCCTCCACCCAGTAGCCCCCATTCCTTCTGGTAATACTTCTTAGTTCACGTCCATGGGCCATGTGTATAAGTTCTTTGGCTATTCCATTTCTTGTACTGTTCTTAACATCCCTCTGCCTGTTTTGTAGCTACCAATCTGTACTTCTTAATCCCTGCACCTTTCCCTCATTCTATCCCTTTCCCCTCTCAACCATTCACATGATCTCCATGTCTAAGATTCTGTTTCTGTGCCACTTGTTTGCTTAGTTTGTTTTTTTAGATTCAATTGATAGTTGTGAATGTATTACCATTTTAATGCTCATAGTTTTAATCTTCTTAAAAACGTTCCTTTAACATTTCATATAATAATGGCATGGTGATGATGAATTCCTTTAGCTTTATCAGAAACACTTTATCTGTTGTCCTATTTCTAGATGAGAGTTTTGCTGGATGAGTAATCTTGGTTGTAGGTCCTTGCTTTTCATCACTTTGAGTACTTCTTGCCAGTCCCTTCTTGCCTGCAGTCTTTTTTTTCATAAGTCAGCTGATAGTCTCATAGGGACCCTATTGTAGGTTACTCTCTTCTTTTCTTTTGCTGTTTTTAAGATTGTCTCTTTATCTTTAACCTTTGGCATTTTAATTATGATGTGTCTGGGTGTGGCCCCTTTGGGTCTAGCTTCTCTAGGACTCTCTGTGCTTCCTGGACTTGTATGTTTGTTTCCTTTACCAAATTAGGGAAGCTTTCTTTCATTATTTTTCAAACACGTTTTTAATTTCTTTTTCTTCTTCTTCCAGCACCCCTAGGATTCAAATGTTTATATGTTTGAAGTTGCCCCAGTGGCTTCTTACACTATCCTTGTTTTTTTTCAGACCCTTTTTTCTAAGGGTTATTTTTTTTTTTAATGTTTTATGTATAAAAGATTGTCTCTGAATCTGTTTACTGACTTTTCCTGTAGATTGCATTTAAAAATCATGTTTGGAAATGGTGTCGAAGATTAAAAATTGCTGTGTTAAGGTATGGCGTTCTTCTGAATAATGGAAGCGAAGGAAAGAGATGATTTTGCTCTGAGAGGTTAAAACCTGCCATGCTTTCCCCAAGTTATCCAGCCACTTAGACCACACTTGAGTCCTGCTTTGTTCTGTTGTGATTTTACTGCCATCTGGTGTCAGGATTAGGAAACTGGTTCAGCTTTTTTTCTTTCCCCCTAGAGAAAATAGGCAATCCTTTCACTCAATGTGGGCCTGCTCTTCTCTATCCCCGAAATAATTTAACAGTAAGCTCATTTAATTTCAGTGTACAAAACCTTTATTCTCCTTCTTGGACAGCTCTTCCCTTGGCTTCCCTGATAACATTCCAGTGTCCTTCACATTTCTGTGACCATCCTCTTTCATTTTCAGGCAGCCCATTTCTCCCTTTGTGTAATAATGTCCTAAATTCTGGGACCTCTACTTTTTTAATCGTTGTTTTCATCCATATTCAAGGTTTAAAAACTGCCTATCTACAGATACATAACCATAATTCTCTTCTAATCTTGGATCAGTACCTCTAGTTGCCACCAAGGTGTTACATGATTGTTTTAAATTTAATATGTTCTAGTTCGAAACATGGGCTCCTCCACCCTGTCAATACTTCTCAAAAATGTATTTTCTTATTTTAATAATCCATCTCACCAGAATTCTGGGAATCAACTAGACATTCCCTGTTACTTATATTTATTAAACAGTTACCGTGTACTATTGAATCTGCCAAGATGTGTTCTTATGCATGCTAAATTTGTGAGCCCTTTCTTGTTGCTGCCGTATTTAAGATAACACTGTCTCTTGCCTGGACTGAATAAGTTACCAATTAGTCTCCCTACAAGTACTCTTGATTGCATTCACATGTTTTATGGGTATATTTGTTTGTTTGTTTATTTTGCAATCAGCCTTTGCACCTAATCTGAAAGCCCCATGGCAGGGGAGACTGCATACATTTGGTTCATCATTGAATCCCTGGAACCTGGTACAGTTTCTAAAATGTGTAATAACTATTAGGGTGGGCCCCTTGTAGTGCAGATTTCCCTCACAAAGTGAGCGTTCTAGGAACTCATCTGTATCGTTGTACCAGCTGGATGTGTTATGAGAGGCTGCGTTTGGCTTTAGTGAATTTTTTTTGAAGAGTCAACATGTTTGCCCATTTCATGATGGGTGATTTATGAGTGCACCTGCCCAGACCATGAGGAATGTTCAGAGGTTTTGATCAAAAACAGCATGACCCTAGTGCTGTATCCTCCCTATTCATCTGATCACACCCTGAGCAAGACAATTTTTGTTTCCTTTGGTAAAAAAAGTCCTCAAAGGGAAATATTTTGCTGATGTGGAAGAGGTGAAACAAGTAATAGCAAGAATATTAAAGGGCATCAAAATCAAAAACTTTATGAGCAGTGGAAAAACATGTCTTAGTAGGTGTATTGCATCAGATGGAGAGTACTTTGAAGGCGACTAAAGTTTAAACATGTGAGAATAAACACAATTTTTTATGAATGAATTACAGGTTTTTGGGGGTTCCCCTTATATGTAGGCACTCTGGCTCTCAGTGATGTTGATATGACTCATATAGTCTGAGTGAGGGAACTTGAATGTATTAGAATTTCTTTAATGCTTTAGTATTTTCTTTGAGTTTATTAATCATAAATGAGTTTTAGCTGTTTTCAGCTTTTGCCCAGAGAAACTTAAGTGTATCTGTAAAGGCAATATATTTTGGATATAATCGGCTAATGACAACAACCTACTATATAGTATATACATACGTATTATGAATATAGGGTGCACACAATCAATTGGCAAAACTTAGTAAAATAACCAACAAAAGTGTTATATATTGACATAAATTTATTCTTATATGTAAATACATAAACATAGTCATTATTTTTTAAATTGTTCAAAAAAGTCTCTATTGGCTGCAATAATAGACTTGATTTGACTTCAGAATCTTGAGCATGCTTTAATTAACTTTTCTTTATGTGCATCACAATGTTTTTAATCTTAGCTTTATCAGCCTCTTTATTAGAATGAGGTTGTTTATTAACTTCTCTCTCACAAAAGCTGTATACGTTATTAGTCTAAAGGATTTGCATCTGGTGAACTAGGTGGCCAGATTTCCTTTGACCAGAATTCAGGAACATTGACACTGAGAAATTCTTATACCTTTTTCGCATTTTGCGCTGGTGCATCATCTTGTTGGAAGATAAAGTGACTTCCATTTGCAATTTGCTTTATCCACGGTACAACTACTAATCTCAAAACATCAGGGTAAACATCCTGGATCTTCACTGATGATCTCCAGGATTCTGTGTACATTATCTGGACTTGTGCGATCCTTGCATACCTTATGCGTTTTCCTTGTTGGTGTGGTGACATCAGGATGAGCATCATACACCATCTTCATGTTGTAAACTGTACGTAAAGGTATGTTATAGAAGTCTGCAGTTTCCTTAGTAATTCACCCTACATGCAGTTCAGAAACTGGTTGCTCAAACATGATATTCCATTGACTTGATGGTTGCTCTCAGAATATAATACTTTATATCTGAAACAATGATGTTAAATCATAACTAGAAAGTCAGTTTTTTAGCCCTGGTTGGTGGCACAGTGGATAAGGTGCCAGCCTGTGAACCCAAAGGTTGCTGGTTTGATTCCCAGTCAGGGCACATAACCAGGTTGCAAGCCAGGTCTCCAGCCAGGTCTGTAGCTGGAAGCAGTTGAAAGGCAACCATACATTGAGGTTTCTCTCCCTCTCCGCCTCCCTCCCTTCCCCTCTCTCTAAAAGTAATAAATAAAATCTTAAAAAAACAAAAAAAAAAGCTTTTCAAAATTAATAAGCATGTGAAATGAAATGCAAAGTTATTGCCATTTGATCACATGCACCCTGTGTATGATGCTGCCAATCAACATGCTAAAATTGTTGAGCATTTGAAATTTCATGCTGTTGTTGTCTGTAAGCATTCTCTGTCTGAAATATAAGGTTCTTTAATTTTAATATGGAGGTACATTTGCTACATTTTCAATTTTAAAAAAACTTATCTTACTCCAAATGTTCTTTTAAATAGAAGCTCATCTTGATGGTTTCATTTAATAATTTAAATATGGTTTGCTTAATAAAGTTTTACTACTTAGGCTTACTTTCCATTTTAAATAATGACATTGCTAATAAATTTAATTTGTAAAATAAATGTGATTTATAAAAAGTTGGTTTTTAAATGCTGGTAATAATTTGTATACCAAGGATACAAATTCAGAAAGCAGTGATTTAATAGGTATATATCAGGGTATCACAGCCTTAGCATTATTAACATTTTATGTTGGATATTTTATTGTTGTGGATGTGGGAGCTGCCATGGGTATTGTAGGGTTTTAGAAGCATCCCTGCCCCTCTCTCCACCAGTGGTATCCCTTCCTCTCCAGTTGTGACAACAAAAATGTCTGTAGGCATAGCCACATTGTCATGTGGGGGGCAAAAATGCATCATTTGAAAATCAGTAAATATTGTACTTAGAAGGAAATAACAGGCCATGAAATATCTCATCAGGAAATCTTTGGAATCCTCTAGGTGTCTTTGAGAGTAAAGAAGTAGAGACTATATGTATGTTTTTCACATTTTAAGATTTCTGTGCTTGCACTTAATACTTGGTTCTATCCCAAACTGAAAAAAAAATTGCATTCTGAAACATTTCACTGATAAAGTTTTTTTTTTTTTCAAGGTTTTATTCATTATTTTTAGAGAGGGGGTGGGGAAGGGAGGGAGGCAGAGAGAGAGAGAAAGACATTAACGTATGGTTTTCTTTCACCTGCCTCCAGCTAAGGATCTGGCTGGAGACCTGGCTTGCAACCTTATTATGTGCCCTGGCTGGGGAATTGAACCAGCGACCTTTGGGTTTGCAGGCTGGCTCCTTATCCACTGAGCCACCAGCCAGGGCTCACTGATAACGTTTTATTTTGTGAACTGATTTTAGAAGTTAGGTGGTGATAGAAAAGGGTCCCAAGATTACAATTTAAAGAATGTCTTGTAATCAGAGCTTTTGCCGTTTGTGTTTGTATATAAAAGGTACAGGATAATTAACTTCTTCTCTTTTCTTTTCAAAGGGATGTGAGAGATGGCTTTAGAAGAAAAAGTATCTATACTTCCCATTATGCCAGAGACCGGTCTCCTCATAAAAGAGAAACTCCTTTTTTCAGAGAATCACCTGTAGGCAGAAAGGATTCTCCACACAGCAGATCTGGCTCCAGTGTCAGTAGTAGAAGCTACTCTCCAGAAAGAAGCAAAACTTACTCTTTCCATC